>CM072513.1:32159945-32317445 GCA_036898135.1 Oncomelania hupensis
GACGGCGATAATGACGATGATTATACTGATGATGATGACCAGGAACGATATGATGATGATGATGATGATGATGATGATGATGATGATGATGATGATGATGATGATGATGATGATGATGGTTACAATATGTTAAGGCGCAAAAGTAACTGTGACGCGTCCGACGCAAATAGAGAAAGATGCAAACTAACTGATAGAATTTTATGAAATAAATGTTTTGGGATCTATATTTACGATACAATCAAAACATTGATAACTATTATACATAATTGAACTTAATAAAGCTAATGTAAATAAAGAAATAAAATTAATGAAAAGATATGAATGAAAGAACGCAGAAACGCATATAGACAGACAGAAAAGAACGGGGACTTGGTAGGTGTAACGAGAAAGAAGAGGACCATGCATGCAAACAGACAGGTATGAAGGAAGAAGGAAGAAGGAAGAAGGAAGAAAGAAAACACAGATAGCAACACATACATGTAACGAGAAAGAAGTGTGGGGTGGGGTGGTGGGGGGAGGAGAGGGGGATCGATCTATCTTCAATGTGCCCGCTAAGCTGTCGTCACCGCAACTAGAAATGAGTATTCTTAGTGCATCCCATCCTGTCCATTGAGGCTGAAATCAAGGAGAATCAAACTTGTAGCCTATACATGTAACTCAGAGAAGATTAAATTATTCTCCAGTTAGTTATCTGGTTGGAAAGAGGGGGGGGGGGGGTAGGGAGGGGAAGGGAGGAAAAAAACCTCTGCAAATCATCAGAACCCCTTCCCACCATCTATACGTATTCTTAATTCAGTCCGGCTAAACCCTGTTTACAGCCACCGTATAGGGACATTCAGATTACAAGGAGCATTAAAAGCAGATGAGAAAAAGTCTATTAACTCTAAGATACACTCAAGAAGGAAGTGCCAAATACATGCTTTTAAGGGCCTAATGGCTTAGCAGACAATCGGATAGGATTGAACACGGTAATGATGAGAGTATAAACCGTGCACACATGCATTCCATAGCACGGACTTTAAAGATCCTGACGCTCATGTCCTAGTCGTATGCGTGCCGACTACACCAATACACCCATCGTAAGTCGGAACGTAAGTCGGAACATAAAGAAAAATACCTGTACTGTACGTACAGTCATACAGTGCTATATACTGTACTGTAACTGTTAATGTTTCTCCCTTTACAGATCGCTTTATAATGTCCATTTTAACTTCCATGGTGATGGCCTTTCTTTTTTTTTGATGCACTACCATCTGAAGAGTCTGACTTACGTTTGGGAGCCATAACCAAGGGCAAAAAACAATAAAACACGTGAGAGAGATAATAATAATAATAATAATAATAATAACGGATTTTTATATAGCGGGTACTCCAGCCTATGACCAGACTCACCACGCTTTACATAGTCATTACCTATAAGTACATGGACTCGATAAAACATCGCTTTCGCTACAATACACCAAAAGACAGAACAGTAAGGGTACAAATTATTTACACTTATGTACACAAATTACAATTTACAACTATGTACACAAATGACAGAAAAGACAAATAGAATAGCAAAATCATATTCACAGCTATTTATATGCCCGGTTAGGCCCAGGAGGAAAAACAGTATAAATATGTACAGCCGTGTATACACTTACGGATCAGACAGAGACAAAGAGGAGAGAATGGCAGCGGGATACAGATCATTCTGAATAGTGAAGTTTGAAGAGGTGGGTTTTGAGGGCCTTTTTGAATGCTTGTGTTGATTGTATGTTGCGGATATGGGAGGGAAGGGAGTTCCACTGCTTAGGTGCGGAGTAAGCGAATGCACGTTGGCCGTATGTCTTAGTGCGGGTGACGGGAACCTTGAGTGTGCGAGTGTCGGCAGAAGATCTTAAAGTGCGTGAAGGGGAGTAGACAGACAGTAGATCAGCAAGGTAGGAGGGACAAGAATCTGTGAAGAAGTTGTGACAGAGAACAGAGAGTTTGTACTCTATGCGTGCTTGCACAGGAAGCCAGTGAAGGGAATGTAGTAGAGGTGTGATGTGATCGCGTTTCTTAGCTCGGAATACTAGTCTAGCTGCTGAGTTCTGAACCTTTTGTAGCTTGTCAATGATGTGTTTTGGGGAGCCAGCGAGGAGAGAGTTGCAATAGTCAAGACGAGAAAGGACGAGAGCGCAGACTAGGGTTTTGGTGGCAGATACACGGCGTAAACAACCAATATTTCTTATGTACAGTGAGTGAGCGTATGAAGCGACGCCAGCGTAGGAAGCGATGCCGTCTTCCCCGCCGTATAGCCACAATTAAAAGCGTATTCTTCCGCCGCTCGAAAGAAACTAGCTCCCGATTGTCGCTTACGACGCTAAACCGCGTAAGACGGAATGACGCGTAATATTATTTTTTTTAAATATTTTTATGGGGAGGAGCGTCGTAACCACGAAACAACGTAAGTCGAGACCGGCGTAACCCGAGGACTTACTGTAATGGATATTTATTTGTGTGTGCTTTCCCAAACAGCCAAATTCAGCGAGAGCATCGGTTCCAAATATGTTATGGATGGATTAACCTGGTTCAATTAAAACTTTTACATATCTGTATTTATCGATTTACAGTACATGTAATTCAGTGTGAATGCCTTCTACGCCTTAAAGTACGGAATTAATGCCATGATTTAATTAAAGTCTAACGAGATTACCTAGGTTATTCCTTTGGTGAGTAACCTCTGTTGACATTGTAAAATGGGCAACTTTTAAATTTGAACCAAATATGTGTTGTCATAAATAGCGCATACTACATTGATTTAAGTAATTCTAACCAGCTATATTATTAACAATTGTTTAGGAGGGTAATCCGAAAAAAAAATTGGGAAAAGTTTGCATCCTCCTCCTCCTCCTCCTCGTCATCATCATATCTTCATCTTCTCCTCCACCTCGCCTCTTTCTCTTCTTCTTCTTCTTCTTCTTCTTCTTCTTCTTCTTCTTCTTCTTCTTCTTCTTCTTCTTCTTCTTCGAATCTACAATTCCTTCCGTGCATATGTGTTCCTTCCTTATTTCATTAATTTCTTGGCTTACTTACTTTTCCTTCCTCCATATTTTTTTTAAACTGACCATTTGACTTAGCCCACCAGTCTGTCATTTTGAATGAGCATCGGGCAAAATCTACGTCGCTGTACGAAAGCAATGACGATGATGATGATGATGATGATGATGATGATGATGATGATGATGATGATGATGATGATTATGATGATGGTGATGATGATGATAACGGTGGTAATGACGATGATGATAGTTATTACTGGAAGAATTTATTGAATTGTATTGATGAGGAAGGCTACGATAGAAGACTTGTTTGCTCGCTCTCAAAGCTCCTTCCGAAACAATAAGCACATCATTCAAAAGAATAAGAGACTTCATACAATAGGCGCGTTCGTGTTTGCATGTCTTGTGAAGAACTGATTATTTGCGTGGCTGAAAGACGGCAAAGGGATTACTAGGAAACAATGGAGAGAAATCCATTCCAATTAATCGGAAATTCTGTCACTGAGCTAAAATTTAAAGTGCTTCACGTCAGTTAACGCACAGCCATCGGCAAATTCGTTAACAGAAAGGGACATAATCACGAACATAATTTATTGCTATCATCCATCAGTTTGTCTTCCCCTTCTCGACCCAAATGCTTGAAAACATCCTACTCTTCATTCTATCAAAAGCCGGCAAGAGACAAAACGTGTGAAAACAATCGCTCTAAATGTTTTTTTTTTCACTCAGAAATAGGATCAAAGGTCACACAGCTGTACCGTTAAAACTGGGGAACTAACTCCCGATCAGAACCGACATAGAAAATTCAAACGTTAGCGGTTGGTTTTGTCAACGAAAGCCCACTTTGACATTATTTAATGTAATAACAATGCACATTTTAGGGTAAACCCGTTTTTCCCCAAAAGTGAACAAAGTCTTAGAACTGGGGCCTTTTAAGTCTGTTTTCTTGTTTTCAGTATTTCGCCCTATAGTTCTTTTATTCGTGTCCCTTTTTTGACACCAGGGGAATTAAGTTTTGTGCCGTTACAACATAATTATCAACAAAGAACGCACACACACACACACACACCACCACCACCACCTCCACCTCCACCACCACCACCACCACCAACAACAACAACAACAACAGCACATGGGTGTCTGTAAACAAAATTACGTTAAGTGGGTCAAGGACAACAGCATCTTACATGTAATGCAATGCGCTATTTTGGTGCTTTCAAATGTACATCTTCTTAATTTCTTCCCATCTTTCTTTGTGATGTGTTGAGTGAGGTGGATTGGATGATGGTGGGTCGGATGATGTTTACAAGTGCATATGAAGTTGATATTTGTGTATTATCGTTAAATACATAGTTTTAAACTGTGATTCTATGCCTGCTGTAATTTCTTTTGAGGTAATAAAGATATGTCGTATTGTATTGTATTGTAATGTACTTGTATTGTATTGTATTGTATTGTATTGTATTGTATTGTATTGCATTGTAATGTATTCCTTTTTTGCCTCAAAAGGAAATTCAGTTTTCAGTTGTGTATTGTATTTTATCGTATAGCATCCTGTATTATTATTATTATTATTATTATTATTATTATTATTATTATTATTATTATTATTATTATTATTATTATTATTATTATTTTTAATTTTGCCACAAAAAGAAACTCATTTAGCAGTGCGTGAATGCCTATAATGGAACAGAAAACATGCACTTTTCTATTTACACGTGTCAATGTGTCAGGAAAATGGGTCTGTAAAAAAATCGGCTAACTTTAATTCTCTTGGTTTCCGGATTTTTATTTATATTCCTTTTTGTCCCCTCTTTTGGCAAAGGACGTTATGTCTGTGGTGTGGTGGCAAATTTCAACTAAAAAAAGAGAGAAACACTGAACGTCCTTTAACTAGCACAAAGCCAAAATTTCGTGTGTCATGGTCTCACAATACTGCGTAGTTGAGACTAGCCGGGGCCTCTCCAGCAGAGTCCTTACCGCTGATCAACTTACCTATATTTTTGAAGCAAATGCAACGCTCGTGGTACCCGTCAGTGAAAGTATTTTTGACGGTTATGACGAGTTATAGCGAGACCCGACCCAAGTGAATTTAAGGATTTGTGACGTAAGCGTGGAAGTTCCGGTTCTTTTGTTGCGTTTTTAATCGCACTCAGCAAACTCCGGAAACATTAACTTTGCTTGGGGTATACGGTGTACGAAGAATACAAAGCAAGGAGATGAGGTGTTACAGCTGCAGAAGACTTCTGGGCATTTCCTATACCCAGCACATCACCAACGACGAAGTCGACAGACACAAGCCTTTGGACAACATGATGACCTGCTCACAGTGGTAAAGGAACGGAAACTCCAATGGTATGGCCACGTCACCAGAGCATCAGGCCTTGCAAAGACCATCTTGCAAGGCACGGTGCAAGGAGGCAGAAGAAGAGGGAGACAGAAAAAGAGGTAGGAGGACAACATTCTAGAATGGACTGGCTTGACTCTGAGTGAAACCATGAGGGTTGCTGAAGACAGAAAGTTGGAGTACTCTGGTTAAACAATCATCTGTGGTGCCCCTACGACCTTCGAGTTACGGGATAGGATAGGATAAGATACGGTGGCCCGAGCGCGTTTGTAAAGAAAAAGGATACGCGTTTAGATTGCTGTTTGGATATACACTTGAACCCACGAAAGGTGTTTGTGACGGATAGAATCCTTTTAAGCAGCAAGGCGGAGTGATTCCGCGCATTTGCATGCGTGTTTTGTTTGTTGCCTGAATTATTTCACCTTGCTTCGCGTGCATAGTTCGAAATATTATTTGGAAACAACGAGTATAGCTTTTCTCGGTAGCTAAGAAATGCTAAAACAAAAAGCGACTTAATCAAGATTGCAGCTAAACCTCAAATCTTATAACCAGCCGCACAGACAAGTGCAGCGGCAATGCTAAGCATCTGCTTATGCTCAGCTACGCAATAATGCATGTGCAAATTTTAATTATATCACTTTTTTTCTCATATCTTTGTTTGTGTCCTCATTTAGCACAAATTAGAGTTTGTGATGTGCGAATTTCAATAAAGAACAAACAAAAACATGAACATATTCCCGACGCTAAGAACTTAAACATTACCGCGCTGTGTGCAAGGGCATTCATCTTAAAGCATCTGCTAATTGAGAGAGTGCTGATTTTCTTCTGTCACTTTCTTTCTTTCTGTCCTTATTTTAACAGTTGAAAATTCCGTTTGGGATGTGGGGATTTCAATAAATAACAAACAAGAAAAAAAAAGAAAAAGAGAACCAGCAACAAAAACATGAACGTCCTACTGACACTAAGACAGAATTACCGGAGTCTGCCAGCCTCTACTAATTGGAATTGTGTTGTTGATTTCCTTCTGTCTTCTTGTTGTTTTTTTCTCTCTTTCGTTATGTAACCAAATGAAGTTATGTGTTGAGACGAATTTCAAAGCAAAAAATGTACACTTTCTCCTGGCATTATCATTCATTATGTACGTGAGTGTATCGACATTATCTTCCTGTGAGTGCGTCAGGAACATGCATCCCAGGACTTGAGGTAATTTGTATTCTATTGATTTCTTTTATTTTCCTATTTCCCTTTCCCTATCTATGTGTGTCCTCCTTTGGCTTTAGGAAATTGTGTTAGGTTGTGACAATTTCAAGAAAAAAAAGACCCAAATACGTGGACGTCTTACTAAGACATAGGATTACCGCAGTGTCTTTGGCTGTGCATATCAGCGTAAGACTGAGATAATTCCATTCTATTCGTTAGTGGGGACTGTATAGAAACATACATTTTACTTACTGACAATTTACGCCTTTTTTTCTAACGGTAACTGCTGATGTCCATTTAATTCTTCCGAGTCCAATGTCTGCGTGCAAGCGTGCGAGTGCAGAGAGAAAACTACCAGATTGGAATTCGCGCTTTATAAAATTTATTTTTATTATCTAACAAAATAAATGCATTGACCTTGCTTGCCTTTGCAAAGAGAATATAACTAGTAATCATAAAATGAATGACTGCAGCGTAATAACACAATATGTTCCTCGAAATATCACAAATGTACATTGTGAAACCTTGATGACTGGATAATCATGGCAATATCTTTAATTTATTGCCAACTGTAAGTAAAAGGTTGAACGCAATTGTGAAGAGTTGTTATAGTTAAATAGTTCAGTTTTGTTATACATTCTCAGTACTTTCCCCTCCACTTCCCCCGTGGGGATGCAAGGGGTTTCAGTATAAATAATATCCCCACTTTCTGGAAATGTAGTGCTTTAAACGATCGCTGTCTTTCTCATTTGTTCTTTCTCATTCCTACTCTGTTCTATCAATCTACTAAACTATCTTCTTCTTCGCTAGACCAGTCACCTACCTATTTTCTTGAAAACTATTCCGGGACAAAAGTCCTCATTTGTGTGTGAGGTCTGTTGGATATGCTTGGAGATATTGGACGCTTTCTGCCAGGTGGTCACTGGGGCTTCCTATGATGTTATTATTTGGCAATGTAGGCATTTTATATGTATTCCATTGATATTTTATAATGATGTTTATATTCTATTTTGTTTTTATAAACGGGGGCTCGATAAATTAGAGTATAGCCTCAGCGTCCCCTGCGTGGGATGTCTTTGACGTAAAGTGACCGGCTGGTGGAGTGCCTTCAGTGTTACCTATAGGGTTGCTTCGGCAGATCTTTTATGCGGATCAGGGACTAGTCCTCATTCCGCGAAGTTGTGGTCTTGATTTGTGGTCCTGGTTCGGCTCTTTACAGTCTGCTGGACCCTGTAAGCAATGAATAACTAACTAACTCCCACCCAAATCAACATAGTCTAAAATCACTGACGACAAAATGTTAAATAAAATAAATAAAAAAGCGATTCCCCTCTTTCTTTCTTTTTTCCTTTCATTTAAAAAAAAAATTTGTCCTCATTTAACGCAAAGGGAGTTTTTTAGTTGGTTTGTTACAACATATCATTGTCCTAATAGACCCACATATTTGAATGCTGTTCGATCTTTTTCTTTCGTGTATTTTTTGATTTTGTGAATTCGTTCCTCTCTGTCTCTCTCTCTCTATTCTAATCTCTCTCCCTTCTCTCTCTCTCTCATCTCTCTCTCTTCTCTCTCTCCCCTCTCTCTCTCTCTCTCTCTCTCTCTCTCTCTTCTCTTTCTCTCTCTCTCTTTCTCTCTTACTCTATTCTCTCTCTCTCTCTCTCTTTTATCTCTCTCTCTCTCTCTTCTCTCTCTCTCTCTCTCTCTCTCTCTCTCTATCTCTCTCTCTCTCAATCTCTCTCTCTCTCTTTTCCTCTCTCTCTCTCTCTCTCTCTCTCTCTCTCTCTTCCAGCTCTCTCTCTCTTTCTCTCTTCTCTCTCTCTCTCTCTCTTTTTGATGCTCCTCTCTCTTTCTCTCTCTCTCTCTTCTCTCTCTCTCTCTCTCTCTCTCTCTCTCTCTCTTGCTCTCTCCTCTCTTCTCTCTCTCCCTCTCTTGGTCTCTCTCTCTCCTCTCTCTCTCTCTATCTCTCTCTCTCTCTCTCTCTCTTCTCTCTCTTCTCTCTCTCTCTCTCTCTCTCTCTCTCTCTCTCTCTCTCTCTCTCTCTCTCTCTCTCTCTCTCTCTCTCTCTCTCTCTCTCTCTCTCTCTCTCTCTCTCTCTCTCTCTCTCTCTCTCTCTCTCTCTCTCTCTCTCTCTCTCTCTCTCTCTCTCTCTCTCTCTCTCTCTCTCTCTCTCTCTCTCTCTCTCTCTCTCTCTCTCTCTCTCTCTCTCTCTCTCTCTCTCTCTCTCTCTCTCTCTCTCTCTCTCTCTCTCTCTCTCTCTCTCTCTCTCTCTCTCTCTCTCTCTCTCTCTCTCTCTCTCTCTCTCTCTCTCTCTCTCTCTCTCTCTCTCTCTCTCTCTCTCTCTCTCTCTCTCTCTCTCTCTCTCTCTCTCTCTCTCTCTCTCTCTCTCTCTCTCTCTCTCTCTCTCTCTCTCTCTCTCTCTCTCTCTCTCTCTCTCTCTCTCTCTCTCTCTCTCTCTCTCTCTCTCTCTCTCTCTCTCTCTCTCTCTCTCTCTCTCTCTCTCTCTCTCTCTCTCTCTCTCTCTCCTCTCTCTCTCTCTCTCTCTCTCTCTCTCTCTCTCTCTCTCTCTCTCTCTCTCTCTCTCTCTCTCTCTCTCTCTCTCTCTCTCTCTCTCTCTCTCTCTCTCTCTCTCTCTCTCTCTCTCTCTCTCTGCCCTTTTCCACATACATCACTGTGCAATGCCGGTGGCGTGATCCCAAATTAGCTTTTCTGTGTTCAGTAGAGCAGAATAATATGATTGAATCAGGGGGTATTTATCCCAATGTGTATGCAATGTGTAACTAAAAGGGGTATTTCAGAATTTGCGTGCGTGTATGCGTGAACCTAACTATATATATATAACTCACAAATAAAACACATAACTAATCACCGTCACCGTCACTGTACCCCCGTTGGGGTGCCGGGGGTTTTAGTATAAATAGTATCCCCACTTTCTGGAAATTTAGTGCTTTAAATTCCCACTGTCGCTGTCTTTCTCATTTGCTCTTTCTCATTCCTGCTCTGTTATATCAATCTGCTATACTATCTTCTTCTTCGCTAGACCAGTCATCTACCTTTTTTCTTGAAAACTCTTCCGGGACAAGACTCCTTATTTGTGTATGAGGTCTGTTGGATCAGCTTGAGAATATTGGACGCTTTCTGCCAGGTGGTCACTAGGGCTTCCTATGATGTTATTATTTAGCAATGTAGGCATTTTATATGTATTCCATTGATATTTTATAATGATGTTTATATTCTATTTTGTTTTTATAAACGGGGGCTCGATAAATTAGAGTATAGCCTCAGCGTCCCCTGCGTGGGATGTCTTTGACGTAAAGTGACCGGCTGGTGGAGTGCCTTCAGTGTTACCTATAGGGTTGCTTCGGCAGATCTTTTATGCGGATCAGGGACGAGTCCTCATTCAGCGAAGTTGTGGTCTTGATTTGTGGTCCTGGTTCGGCTCTTTACAGTCTGCTGGACCCTGTAAGCAATGAATAACTAACTAACTCTCACCCAAATCAACATAGTCTAAAATCACTGACGACAAAATGTTAAATAAAATAAATAAAAAAGCGATTCCCCTCTTTCTTTCTTTTTTCCTTTCATTAAAAAAAAAAATTTTGTCCTCATTTAACGCAAAGGGAGTTTTTTAGTTGGTTTGTTACAACATATCATTGTCCTAATAGACCCACATATTTGAGTGCTGTTCGATCTTTTTCTTTCGTGTATTTTTTGATTTTGTGAATTCGTTCCTCTCTCTCTCTCTCTCTCTCTCTCTCTCTCTCTCTCTCTCTCTCTCTCTCTCTCTCTCTCTCTCTCTCTCTCTCTCTCTCTGCCCTTTTCCACATACATCACTGTGCAATGCCGGTGGCGTGATCCCAAATTAGCTTTTCTGTGTTCAGTAGAGCAGAATAATATGATTGAATCAGGGGGTATTTATCCCAATGTGTATGCAATGTGTAACTAAAAGGGGTATTTCAGAATTTGCGTGCGTGTATGCGTGAACCTAACTATATATATATAACTCACAAATAAAACACATAACTAATCACCGTCACCGTCACTGTACCCCCGTTGGGGTGCCGGGGTTTTTAGTATAAATAGTATCCCCACTTTCTGGAAATTTAGTGCTTTAAATTCCCACTGTCGCTGTCTTTCTCATTTGCTCTTTCTCATTCCTGCTCTGTTATATCAATCTGCTATACTATCTTCTTCTTCGCTAGACCAGTCATCTACCTTTTTTCTTGAAAACTCTTCCGGGACAAGACTCCTTATTTGTGTATGAGGTCTGTTGGATCAGCTTGGGAATATTGGACGCTTTCTGCCAGGTGGTCACTAGGGCTTCCTATGATGTTATTATTTAGCAATGTAGGCATTTTATATGTATGTGTTTTGTGGATAATTTATAATGATGCTTGTATTCTATTTTGTTTTTGTGAACGGGGGTTCGATAAATAATTTAGAGTACAGCCTCAGCGTCCCCTGCGTGCGATGTCTTTATTGTAAAGTGGCTGGCTGGTGGAGAGCTTTCAGTTTTACCAATAGGGTTGGTTCAGCAGATCTTTTATGCGGATCGGGGGTTGTTCGGTCCTGATTTGGCTCGGAAGAGTCCGCTGGACCTAAAGCAATAATCATGTAATGTAATGTAACCGTCACCGTCGCCTAAGGAAAGAAACGACAATAACATAATACGTATAGTCACACCGCAGTTATGCTCCCACTCGACCGCTTATTGTCTGGCACGGCGTTAACTCGATTTTTAGTCTCTTATCCGTCTACATCGCCTTCTTCTTCTGCTCCTCAATCTCACTCCTCTTCTCCTTCTGCCTTCTCCACTCCTCCTCTTTGCTTCTCCTCATCTTCCTCTCCTCAGACTCCTATCCTGCTCGTCCTCCTCTTCTTTCTCCTCCTCGTCCGCCTCTCCTCAGTCTCCTTTTCTCCTCCTCGTTCTCCTTTCTTACGCCTCTTTCTTCTTCTTCTTCTTCTTCTTCTTCTTCTTCTTCTTCTTCTTCTTCTTCTTCTTCTTCTTCTCCTTCTCCTTCTCCTTCTTCTTCTTCTTCTTCTTCTTCTTCTTCTTCTTCTTCTTCTTCTTCTTCTCCTTCTCCTTCTCCCCCTCCTTCTTCTTCTTAAATTTCTGGATATATACTGTAAACTTTCTTTGGACAATTACTTGTACCTCTTTTTTTCCTTCATGACGGGACCAATGTCGCAATACAATCAATTTCATCCACATCGAATACAGTTCACCAGCATAAACAAAAATTCTACAACTAATTATAACAAGTACTTATTACTTCAATGACATCAATTCAATTAATTCCATTTATACAAATAGAATGAATGCTTTACACTGCAAGTGTAGTTTCAACCGTAAATCAATAATTATCTGAAATCAATTGTGATTTAAAAATTGCATTGAGCCACCATGTTCTTAGGTTAAGGGCAGTCTCCCGTGCAATTATATTTGCTCTACAGCAACGTTCAAGGTCATTGGAGCCACTTTTTTGCGCTAAACTTCATTTTGCTACTTTAGGATAAAGCCACCGAGTCTTGACACCGACAAGAAAATAAACACTTTAAAAAATGCTGGGTTTTGTTTTTAGCTATGAGTGTGTGTCTGGAAATACATTTGATTAGCTTGTCATCTTGTTTTTCTTTTATGTTTCATGCTTTTGGCTTTTAGCTGGAGAGCTTTTTTTTATCACTTCATTCATTTTACTTTGCCTTTAGAACTAATGTGTCTAATGGCAATTTATTTTTCTTATTTCTATAGCGCGCCAAATGGTTTCCCCAAGGCTTCCAAGACTAACTACTTTCAGGTAACTGAAAAAAAGAACGACTGCGGCAGAGACACTTTATTAAGAATTCAGTAGTGCAGCTGGAAGTAATGGATCTTTTCACTTCAGATGGATTAAGTTCTTCTGTACTTGTACAGCTCACTTTCCAAGTCAAAAGAAGTGGTCAAGGCGCTCCAGGCTCAATTAAAGGTGGTAAAAATGGAGAGATTACAAAACAATGGTTGTGTCAGAGATTTTTTGTTGTTGGTAAGAATTCATTAGTTTCAGTTGGAGGTAAAGGGCCTCGGAGGTACATTATGTTCATGAAAGGTTAGACATAGTTCTTCTGTATTTTTATAGCGTACTTTTTCCGCTCAAATGACAGTATAAGGCGCCCATGCGTGCTCCAAGAATAAGAAAGAATTGAGTGTTCCTACTTGAAACATCCTATCCTATCCTATCCCGTGACTCGAAGGTCGTAGGGGCACAACAGACGATCGTTTAATTCGCGTACTCCATCCTTCTCTGTCCTCTGGAACCTTAATGGCTTTGCTCAGTGTCAAGCCAGTCCATTCTCGAATGTTGTCCTCCCATCTCTTTTTCTGTTTCCCTCTTTTTCTGCCTCCTTGATAATCTTTGCAAGGCCTGATGCTCTGGTGACGTAGCCATACCATCGGAGTTTCCATTTCTTCACCACTGTGAGCAGGTAATCGTATTGTCTAATGGCTTGTGTGATGGACTTGAGACATAATCATTCTAAATAAAGAATTCATTAGTTCAGCTGGAAATAAGAGGGCTTCGGATGTGCATTTCATGTAAAGATTTAACTTTATTCTTTTGTATTTTTCGAGCGCACTTACCAATCAAAAGAGCTGCTCAAAGCTCCCAGAGTACCGGTAATAAAAGAGAATAGATTACAAAAGTGGCTGGGCCAGAGATACATAATATAATTATAAACAATTCACAAATAGAGCTTGAAGTAAAAGATCTCAGGGGCGCATTTTTGTTTTTTTACAAGGCACTTTGACCAGCTCAGGGGACAGTTCAGGTCGCTTAAATATGAATACATTTCAGAAATAGAAAAGACAGACATCAGTGTACAACCAAACAAACTATATCAACCATTCTCTTTTGTAGTGTTGTGAGTAAATGAGCATCGGAGTTGCATTTTATTAACAGTCGCCCTCGCTCTTATGTGTTTAAATAGTGCACGTTCCAGCAACAACAAAACATATTGTTTAAGGCGCTCAAAAGGTCAAATGCTACAGGAATACGAAAGACAGACACTGGGTGTGCCAGAAACACTTCATAAAGAATTCACTAATAGTAGGGTTGGGACTGAAGCCTTTAAGGGACTCCGAGGTGCATTTTACTTAAGGTGGGCCAAGTCTTTCTGTCCCCAGCGACAATAGTTCCTCCCAAACAAAAGAACAGGAAGGAAGAATGAATCGATTTACGATACAGGATCAGTAGCCACAGAACGAAGGAGTTAGCGTGTGTATTGTATTGAAGCAGTTTTATACAATGCCAACACTAGCGTCCAATGCAAGTGAGGGTAATTTATAAACACTTTCCGTCCTTTCCTTTTGAGCACCCCTTGTAATGGAAATAAAGGATATTTATTTATTTATTTATTTATTTATTTATTTATTTATTTATATTGCCTCGAATGTATTGCACCTACTATAAAGTCCGTTATTTGGGGGCCTTAGACAAAAAAGACGGTACGAGAGTGACTTTGGGGTAGATTCTCCCTCCCTTCCCTACTCATCTCCCCTGAGGTGTCGACAAATCTGAGTTCGATTCTTTAAAATGACGATCAGTTAATTGTTGCCACGCGCTTTATACGGTTGTTCACGTACCCCTTGTCGCCGCAGCGAAGTTATAAAGGGCCTGGTTACTTTTATATTGGCAAATGACAGGGTCAAATAAACGCGCTTATTATCTATCTATCTATCTATCTATCTATCTATCTATCTATCTATCTATCTATCTATCTATCTATCTATCTATCTATCTATCTATCTATCTATCTATCTATCTATCTATCTATCTATCTATCTATCTATCTATCTATCTATCTCTCTCTCTCTCTCTCTCTCTCTCTCTCTCTCTCTCTCTCTCTCTCTCTCTCTCTCTCTCTCTCTCTCTCTCTCTCTCTCTCTCTCTCTCTCTCTCTCTCTCTCTCTCTATCTATCTATCTATCTATCTATCTATCTATCTATCTATCTATCTATCTATCTATCTATCTATCTATCTATCTATCTATCTATCTATCTATCTATCTATCTATCTATCTATCTATCTATCTATCTATCTATCTATCTATCTATCTATCTATCTATCTATCTATCTATCTATCTATCTATCTATCTATCTATTACGCACAGGTCAATCGAATGTGGTTGTTATCCAAGGCGTTAAGGCAGCGCCAGTGATGCATTTTGAACGGTTTCATTTTTAGTTTGGTTTCCCCAAACTCATGAACTAGCTATCTCTATGAGTCGATAGGTGCTCATATACATGTACGAAGAAATACTGTACTTTAGTTTTATTTTATAGATTCCTGTATTGTATTTCGAATTTTTCGCAAACTCTCTCAACAAATGCCTGTTGTGCGTGTGTGTGTGTATGTGTGTGTGTGTGTGTTGCTACGGACTAGAGTGTTAATTGCTCACTGTTTTTAGTTTTGTGATGCGAAACTGCTGATACTTCATGCTGTGTGGTGTGGTGTGATGTGGTGTCATGTGTTGTTCTTTGTTGCTTGCAGTGTATTTATGTTTAGTTGGTTTTATTTAACCTAATTAGTTTGAATTTGTTTGTTATTTGTGCCATTAAATACCCCGCACACAAATTTCCTTGTGTTTTATGGGAACAATACAGATTTCAGATTGTGATTGTGAATCTACTATACAATACAACACATCTTTATTATTATACAGATGTATTGTATTGCACTGTATTGTAGATTCGACAAACATAAATTACGTTGAGGTTTAGTTAATTATTATAATCTCCCCGGTGCAGGCAGCGTCCCTACTTCAATTTTCTGTCCGGTAAAATACATACATTTCTTGTCCTTTCCCTCTTTTCCATAGATCCCAAAGAAAAATGAGCTTTCACTTCTAATCTCCTTGTATGCCTTCAATACTGTGGGACTTTTCTGGTTTCCGTTGACAGAATCAATCATACAGCCTTAAATCTTTAAGCTTCTGTTTTAAAAAAAAAAAGGTAAAAAAAAAACAAACGGGAAAATTAATCTTTCCAGGGTTGGTCTCGCTGTTAAATTAATCCTTGCTGTCTTGTTAGTGTCTGCCCAGCTCAGACTGTTTGTTTCGTTATCTTTTTCCGCTACCAACTACTTAAGAGCAATATTCTCCAACTTTCCTTTTTTTTCTTCTAATTTGTCAGTCTGCCTGTTTTAACCACTACCGTCTGTGCGTCGGTCTGTCTGTTTGCTTTCTTGTGTGCGTGGTGTGTTGTCGGTGTCACGTCAGTCCACCTGATCTTTGCTTAGAGAGCTTTTGGGGGTTCTTCTCTATCAGTCTGGCGCGTTTGTCTGGATCGTTCTGCCTGCCAACAATCATTCATTCCCTACACTTTATCTTGGTTCGTATATCTATGGGCTTGGGGTTCATGGCGTCGAGGTATGAATCCTTTCGGAGGAGCACCGAAGTCTAGTCTTAGTGCGCGCATGCGTTCCACCGCACGGAAGGTAAAATATTCTGGCCCTCATGTCCTAGACGGGCGAGTGCCACAAACACCAATACACGTCCATCATGCACTGCAAGTCCTCTTTCCCCTCCTCCTGTCCTGGGTGGTGCTGCCCTTGCAGCTGCTCTGCTTTCGCTGTCATCCGCATGTGTGACAAATAAATTTTGCCCACCCGTTTACACCACCCTCCAAAATAAAATTAATGAAATCAAACTGTGGCGCTCATCCTTTCTGGAGAAAATATATAGTAACAACTTGGGTTCGATTCTTACTCTGGATTTCACTAAAAACTTCGTCGCGTTTATTATACACAACGACTCAACCAAAGCTTTTAAGTTTTGAAGCTAGTTCAGCCAGGCTAGCTATAAATAGCTTTGCCGGTGCTCTTCTTTCCTTTCCTTTCACTGAAAGGGAGGGTGTAGGCAAGCTATAAATAGCCCGCAGCCAGCAAAATGTGGGAGAACCTAAGAGTGCTGCTCACATAGGCATTGAGCTGGTGTGTATAACCGTACTTTGGGTTTTTCAAAATTTTCTTACTTCACATTTCGCACACTGGATTTTTGTTATCTAGCAAGATTGTGCTCAGTTGTCGGGGGCGTGAGACAATACGCCTAAGGCATCAAGTGTGCGCCTTGGGTGGCTTGAGTTAGATCCTGTATCGACAAGCGCCTTGAGCAGCCTTTGAGCTAGAAAAGCGCTATATTATATAAGGACGATTACATTAATGAACAATTAGCTTTCCTTCTGTCCTTTGAAACTGGAACGTACACAGTAGTTTAAAAAAAACGAGGTTATCAAGGATGTTCCCGTTTCCTGAGGTTATTAAGGATGTTCATATTTCTTGCTTGTGACAATGAGTAGTTTACTTAGGAAATTGCAATTATTTTCGTCACACTAAAAGATGATACAATGGGCAACCGTTGCTGAAACCGACCGCTAAGCGTTTGCATTTTAGTCGCCTCTACCGTGTTGTGTAAACGAACAACTGTGCCTACTATATAATTATATACACTCTCGCAAGGGTTTTATTTATTTTAAATTAACCTTGATTCTAATAATAGGCACGCGAAAAATCAATTTTTAAATACAAACTCAACTTTAAAAAGTTTGTGTGTGTGTGGGGGGGGGGGTAGGGTGTGTGTGTGTGTGTGTGTGTGTGTGTGTGTGTGTGTGTGTGTGTGTGTGTGTGTGTGTGTGTGTGTGTGTGTGTGGCTTATTCTGCTTTCAATTTAGTTTACTTCAGCAATTCTGTATTATCATTAAAGGAAATATCTACAATTTATTTCTCTAATGAGGCAACCCTCACAGTGATTTTGAAAGAATCTGTGACGCGTGCAACACGTGACCCTGGGGGGGGGTGTAACCGCATAAATATTGACGACAAACATGTAGGAAATTAGCTTAGCGAAACAGAGATACCATCGAACGAAACTGGACATTAATACAACAGTTAGCTAACAAGCAGCACACACATGGCAAATTAACTTCCTTGAAACAGTCACACCGCCGCCAGCCATTGATACCATCAACAGGCTTGGCGACCAAGAAGTCTAAATAGCATACTTTAGTCAAAAACTAACCATAGCGTTGTCTTCGATTAACTAACTTACTGCACCATGAGACACTAAGTAGCTCACTCCAGCCAAAAGTTACCAAGATGATGTCACCCGTATTGGGCAGACACCGCTTATCGTTATTGCATCTGTTCTTCACTCTATCCCTGATACTCCACTTGAAAAGTGATTATGCGTGCCCAGTGACAAGAGAGAAGAGGAGGAACTATTCAAATTAGAACCATAATTCTGTAGATGCGAGATTAACGAAAACGAGAGCTAAAAACGATTGGTCAGAAGACTATTGGGAACTTTTGCATACCTTTGGGGACCAAATCTCAGCTGATCAGTCGCAAAAGAACTGCTCAGCTGTGTGGGTCTACCAAAAGGAACAAACTGCAGTGTTCGTCTATCTCCATCTCATCAAGAGGGTGCTAGAGACGTAAAAGACGATTTCACGAGTCCCAGAGTCTACAAGTAAGATAACACTAATAGTTTTGATATGTGTATGTTTAGTGTATATTGATTGCCATGTATAAATAATATGTTCTTGATATATAGTTACAGAAACAGATTATTGTTTCTGAGACAGTATGCATGTGGTTTGATGTACCTTAGCCTTAAGATTCGAATTGAATTGTGCATATGGGAACCCTGCAGGTGTCTGATGCTATAGACACTTTGCAGAGGAGACCGCACCCTTATAGCTAACGAGAATACTGTAGCCAGAGCTCCGACTTTTACAGGTCGGGCCTGGGATCATCACGTTTGTGGAGACGAACGCCTGACCGTCGCTCCCGTGGAACCAAGGAGAACTACCACGATTCTACCTGACCACGTCCAAACCCCACAGCTTCAAGAGCGACCCGACTTACCTTAGCTAAGTCACCCACAAGAACTGAGTCATACCCTCGAGAAACTAGAACCTTTGAAACTTACGAACAGTGCAAATCGTAACCGCAGGTAGCAAATGACGAAAGAAACCTGTCAAGACATTTTCCCAGCACTTGGAACTATATTACTTATTAATTTACCGATTAATGCCGAAATGTTAAAGTTTGTGTTGAATATATAAAAAGTGAAATTACATACATACGACTGGTGTCATTCTATTTGTATTGTTGTGTAGTTATTAGTTTTCTTCTCTTGAGACATAATAATCTAGTCTTTTGATTAGTCATCACCGGTTCTCAAGTTGAGCCAAATGATACTAAAATTCCCGAGAACAAATATAAATTTTATGTGACCAAAGTACCGTGATCTGTCTCTCACACCACTTTAGGACTTCTGGTAAAAGAACGATCGATAGTGGTAGCGCATCGCCCATCTATCAATAAGTCTTACCCCCTAGTAAGATAATCGTATCTTCCCCAGAATATCATCACAGGGGGGAGGGGTGGGTCTTTTAACAATATATTTCCAACTTCACCTCTATATACAGGGTGGGTCAATAAAATGTTACCACTTTGTAATCGTAAATGAGTTGTTGTTTTTTTTAAATGAGAACGTTTTCAAAAGTTTTATTCACAAAAATGTCCAAATTATCATTTGATATCAAACATAATCAATTTTTTCACTGGATTTCCTCAAACAATTCTTTAGGCTTATCTCATGGCGCACAGACAACTCATGACCTGCCTACACCCTTGATCTTTCTCCCGCAGACTACTCCCTATAAGAGTACATGAAGGAGAAATTGTCCTACAACAACCCACAGACCATTGGGCCCTGAAGATCAACATCCGTCAGGAAATTCGGAGAATCTCACTTGAGACGTGTGGCAATGTAATCACAAACTTCCATGTGCGTGTTGCAACTGTAATCCAGAGTTATTGGAGCGTGGATTGAGCATATCATCAATTATTAAACTGTGTACAGAACGAGTGAAAAAGTGGGAAATCTTTGGTAACAAATGATAACTTGCTGCTTCCGTGACATTTCTGTGAAGAAAATTTTTGAAAACCTTCTCATTGTACAAGCTTATGTACAATTAAAAAGTGGTAACATTTTATTGGCCCACCCTGTATGTCTGTGGAATCAGAGACGACCAGATTGCCAACCCACCCCCGTCAGTCAACCGCCAAGGTTTTTGCATATCACCGTGTGCGTGTGACACTGACTGCTCCCCCCTGCTAGACTAGCTGGCCCGTCTGTCCTCCGCTCTTTACCATCTCTCTCACAATCTCACTTTCAACCTCTGCGCTGTCATTTCCTCTGTACTGTTTGCCATCGGCTCCAGTGTGACAACAAACAGCAACAACAATGACAAGAGCAGCGGCAGCCCCAACGTCATCATCATCATCATCATCATCATCATCATCATCATCATCATCATCATCATCATCATCATCATCATCATCATCATCATCATCTTCATCTTTCTGTGCTAACAATGTAACTTAATATCATTTAGTATAATTATTATATATTAGAGTGCGACTGAAAGGCAATTATCCTGCTCTTAAAGAAGGACACAATGGCTGCTATATGATGCTAGACATTTTGAGCGAATTTTGTGTATAAAGATTGGGATCTATCGAGTAACATGTAGGCACGAGAATTTTTCATTTTACTCTATAACAAAAAATTTTCACGACGATTTGACAGTGTCCACTAAACCCTAGCCTCCTTTCTCCTTTAGCAATAAGGCCAAATTGGAAAAAATGCGTCAGAACATGAAATACGTTGGAGACCATCTTATTTCCGAAAGGTTAGCCATGTTTTCATTCTCAACGTAATTATGGTTATGGTGTATAATTTAATCACGTTAGCATCAACAAAACAAAATCTATAAACGTCTTCTAAAACTAGTTTAAGATTTAATTCATTTCTTTTTTAAAAAACAAAAAAAAAAACATATAGATCTAATTTTTTTAATCTCTAACACATTCTGGGTTATAATTTATCTTGAATTATTTGCTTGTAAACCTAACACTTTCCAGGTGGAGTGGGGTTGCTTCCAGGACGTAGGACCGATGAAAGGTTTTTAAAAAAACAACAACATAATGTCTTGAGTAATAAACTTGAAACATGTTTGTTTTTGTATGCGTTTTTTAACAGTTAGAATTTCATGTTCTAAAGAACTTAATTTTTAGTGCTATTTGAATTCCATATTCATTAATCTGTATGTTAGTTGTAGAGCGTTTGTCTGGCACACTGACGACCGGTACCCAGGTTCAAATCCTGTGGTGGGCAAGGTTAACAGTTGATTTTGTGTTCACTGTCCACCTTCGTAATATGTAGAGAACGTGAATTTTCCGGTTCTCAAAAAATAGTTCTATTTTTAGCATGTGAGTATTTGTATTAAAATAAATGTGCCTTATGTTCTTATTTTCATTGGCCGAAATTGTTGAACCAATGGAATAATGAATAGCTGGCAGGTCAGGGCACTTGGAGTTCACTTGATGTGTGTGCCCCATTGTGTGAGGTTATGTAGAAGCAGTGTGTCAGGACAGGAAAAGGAAGATAAAGAAAAACAAGAAGAAAAGATTGTTGTGAAAAGTGAAGAGGTAGAAAACACTGAGAACTTATCAGGTTGTGTAGGTTCGGTGGGATTTTCTCTCAGAAAGTGGATGTATATTGTGCTGTAAAGATTACAGCTGCCTACGGGAAGCTGCTGTAAGCTTCAAACAACTGGACAACACGGCGTTGTCTCGGACAACGGAGAAAGGGCGACTCGGGGAACATCGGCGGTCGGCCGAGCGTCTTGTACCTGACCAAGACGCGTTTTCTTCCTGAGACAGATAGGGCAGGCGAGCCCATCTGCCTGTTTACAACATCACTGCTCGTTCATCTGCCTGTTTACGACATCACTGCTGGTTCATCTGCCTGTCTACATCGTCACTGTTCGTCCAACTTCCTGTCTACACGACTATGTAGCTCGGTTTAGCCTTCGTGGACCCACGCTTCCTCCAGTTATAGAAGTAACACGTTTTTGTGCTTATTTTGGCTCGGGACAAGCGATTGACAGCCGTGATTATCCAAGCTCGATTTTGACAGATTGGTGTAAGAAGATTATTGTAAAAATATTGGTGTAAAAAGATTGGTATGAAAGATTGCTGTATAATAGTGTGGTTTATTTATATAAAGTATTGAGAGCGTGGATCTTATATATATATTTGTGTTGGTGTTTGAGTGTGTTAGTGTGAATCTGTGAATCTGCGGGTGTGGTAGTAAACAGAGAGACTTGCATGCACTTTATTTTGATCTAGGAGTCAATTATATTTCGCATTCACTTAGCTATTATAAACAGGCACCCATCCAAATATCCATACGTTACATAGTATGATTGCTCTAGTACTTCAGTGTAGAATTAGGTCTTCCTACCCTTCTTCCCTGGGACGGTTTTTCTCGTCACCCGTATCGCCAATGGTATAGGTGCACAAGTTTAATTTCAATGTTCATTCATTCAGAGTCTACCAATCGGTACTTTTTTTGGTTCTCTTTCCTAGTAAAAGGCGCTATCAATCTGTTCACCTGTCTGTCCGTACCGTCTCATTGTAGTCTCTCTACAATGAGCAGTCCGTCTGTTTCTCTCACTGTGTCCATTGTGACACACTGCCTACCTCAGGCTGGCTTTCTCCCTGTTGCCTATATCCAGGACACAAGCGACGAAGCTAGTTAAGTTTTCGCTCCACCGGCTCAATGCCACTTGTACAAAGGTTCGGTGGAGATTAGTTCTGTTATGAGCGGTCAGTCTCCACTTTAGCCCATGTCCGAGTGTCCACTACGGTGTTGATCCATGCTGAAAATTGCTCTCTTTTCTTTCGTCCTTGGTTGCTAAGGTGACAAGGATTGGCCATTGAGAAAAAGGGGGAAGGACTTGGAACACATCTCGTATATTTCTTTTGCCTAGCTTCTTCCAATCACAAAACACTCTTTTCTAGTTTTTATGCCGTCTGTAACAATAAGGTTTCATCTGTACCTATTTGGGGATAAAGGAACGTATGAATTGAATAATGTAATTGTAACGCACGCGTTTATGGACAGTATAGAAGTGCTCAAAAACTACATCTTACGACCTTGTGGCATGTTCGCTGATGCCTAGAAATAGCAGTTTTCTATGCCATATCATGACAGCCTGCTTCATCATCGCCATCATCGTCATCATCATCATCATCATCATCATCATCATCATCATAATCATCATCATCATTGTCATGAACTGGCTAGTTTTAACTCTGCCTATTACTATTCAGCCTTGTGTAGTAATTGTAACAGTAGAGAGTCAGTATATGACACAGCAGCAATTAAGGAACACAGCAGGCCACACACAGCGAGCTAGCCACACACAGCGCAGCGAGTCAGCACTTGAGCTTTGAATCTGACCGTTTTAACCAATCAGAAGCAGGCTAAGTGGGTAGAGCAGTTCTGACTGTGTCAGATCTTAGCGCAGTTTGAATCAGTCGTGTGTGAGACGAGGTAGAGTCAACATCTCCACAGCTAGAGAAATCTCTTCACTCATAGACCAGGAAGCAGGACTTAGGAATCTTAGAATTCTCTCAAGTCATCACGGGCCTGAACTTGTCAAACAGGTAAATGAACACCCTTCTGTTTCATCGTGATATATTTATATTATTGTTGAAATTATGTTTGTGGAATTTGCTATGCATAAATGTGAATTGTTAATCCGAATTTGCGTGACCATGTGGAAAAGCCGAACACGTGGCGAAACACGACCGGTTGCGCCGCCATGTTGCATACCATACGGAACCACTGTTGTTTAACTTATATGTATGTTTGCAGACCAGTGGCTGTACCACTGAAGGTTTATAATATTATTAATTCTGTATGTGTATAGTTAGCCACGATTGATATTTATGTATGTATAGGAATTTAGAGTGAGATTCCAGTGGACCCCGGAAGTAGCAGAATGTTCGTCGCTTATGTATAGAGATGTGGAGCTATCACTGAGGGCTACTTTGGCTTTCAGTGAGACGCTCTGCACAAACCGATTATTCAGGGTTGTGCAGAATTTCGTCTCTTATATTACAGACGAGCAGGCGAGCTATCCTGTGCGTCCCACTCCACAGAAACGACGAGTTGGTTGAGGAGCCTCTACCGCACAAGTCGGAAAGAGCTACCCGGAAAAACACCCTGTCAGACCCCACAGCGTGGCAAGGGAACCCAACTACACACCGACAAAGGTGTACCAGAAACTACCTCACAGAAGGACTTCGACCGCACCATCAGAAAGTTAAGTGTAATCAACAAAGGTGCACTTAAACTGATCGAAACGGACCACAGTAGTCCAACTCTTCAGAAACTGTAAAACGGACCACAATAGTCCAAATCTACATGCAATATAATAGCAAGTGCCCGATGAAGATATAACAGCTGCCTAGACTATCAGCGATCGAACTATTAGCAGTGACTGAGACTTTTTAAGTTAGATTAGTTCTTAGAGAATCTTGTATAGAGTAGAAGAAATAAATGTGTGATTTTAACTGTTATCAAGTGGCTGGACTACATATGATTCATAGCCGTGTGAAAGCTAGTGTGACTGTATTTTTTTACATTTTATCTATCTATCTCTGTACCCCAACCTTAAAGCAGCTGAAGATATTATATCCCCCTTTTTACTAAAATTGTATAATTGTATCTTTCGTACAGGTATTTTTCCACAGCAATGGAGTCAGTCTATTATTGTCCCATTGCTAAAAAAAGGTGATGTACGGAATCCTGAAAATTACAGAGGAATTTCCCTCTTGAGTATCGTAAGCAAAGTTTTTACATCAATTTTAAACAAAAGATTGTACAAGTGGGCTGAAAAAGAACACAAGATCTGTGAAGAGCAAGCGGGATTCCGTAAAAACTATGCAACTGTTGATCATATTTTCACACTTTTGTCTATTATCAAGGAATGCCTCTTTGGGCAGCGGAGATGTAAACTATATGTTGCTTTCATTGATTATTTAAAAGCTTTTGACTCTGTGGATAGAGACAGTTTGTGGGCCGTATTACAAAAGATCAAAACTTCTTCAAAAATGCTACGTATGCTGCAAGGGATGTACAGTTCTGTTCAGTCTTGTGTCAGATGGGGTACTGAAATGTCAGATTTTTTTGATTGTTCTGCCGGGGTCAAACAGGGTTGTTTGTTGTCTCCCCTGATCTTTTCCCTGCTAATAACTGATGTGGCTGACAAGGTTAGACAGGGGGGGAAGCATGGTTTTCAGTTTCTACCTGGCTTGCAAGAAATCTTTCTGTTATTATTTGCTGACGACATTTGCTTGATCTCTACCACACCCGCTGGCTTACAAAATCAATTAGTTACCTTAGAAAAAGCTTCAACATCTCTTGGACTTTCTGTAAATTTAAAGAAAACAAAAGTAATGGTATTCAGGAAAGGTGGTCATTTGGCTAAAGCAGAAAAATGGTACTATCAAGGAAAAGAAATTGAAGTTGTTAACAGCTACAAGTATTTAGGTTTTACTCTTACGACAAAGATGTCTTTTGATATAGCGCTCCAAGAGTTTGCAGGCAGAGCCAAAGGTAAGGTGGTGGAGATCATGAAAACAATGTGGAGTTTGGGAAGCATGGATATAAATATTTTCTTTAAGCTGTTCGATGCCCAGGTTAAACCTATGCTTCTGTATGCAGCAGAAATATGGGGCATTACACGATTTCATGCTATTGAATCTACACATTTGTTTGCTTGTAAGCGTATTTTGAGTGTGTCTCCCAGGACCCCAAATGTCATGGTTTATGGAGAACTTGGTCGTTATCCACTGTTTATTGACAGTGCTCTAAGTGCAGTCAGATACTGGTTCAAATTACAAGACATGCTTCTTGTTAGATTACCAAAGCAAGCATATGAAATGGACAAAAACAGATTTTTGAGACTACCTGTAGGTCAGACTGATGTACATAACTGGGCTTATAATATAAAACACTGTTTTGACATGTTTGGTTTTTCTCATGTTTGGTTGAACGGGGGAGTAGGAAATAAGAAAGCTTTTTTACGTGTTTTCAGACAACGCATGATAGACTGCTACAAACAGGAATGGTTTAGTAAATTAATGGATAGCGAAAGGTTCTCAGTGTATAGTTCCTTTAAATCACTATTGCAGTGTGAGAAGTACTTAACAGATATTACTATAAATAAGTTTAGAAATATCTTTGTAAAGTTACGTCTAGGCATTATAGACTTGAATGGAAATAAAAGATACAGTGTTGTTTCAAAGGCATGCCCTTTCTGTACGGCTGTTGAAAATGAAATGCATTTTTTGTGGTATTGTCCAGCGTATAAGGATATTCGTGAAAAGTACATTTTGAGGCACTTCAATGTTGATGTACCACCAATGGTGTTTTGTTTATTACAAAGTGATAGTATTATTATTACCAGAGCAGTAGCGATGTTCACGTACCATGCGTTGAAAAAACGTGAAGAATTGTTGATTTAAAAGTAACCTAAAATACGTTTGTTGTTTTTCTTGGGAGACACATTCTGTCAAATGACGCGTGCTTGTCATATTTATATTTGTAACTTTTGGTTTTTTTTGGGATTTTTGTCTTTTCTTTCCTTTTTTATTATATCTGTTGTGTTACCCCCATGCGTATAGGCTGGTGGCCTCGCATTAAAGTTTCCTGAGTTCCTGAGTTCCTGAGTTCTGTACCCCAACCTTAACACAGAACGAGCTAAACAAATAAATTTATTAAAGTAATTCATAGGGTGACTTACTAGCAGTTCCCACCGAATAAACGTGAGGGTCCATAAGTCCATTGTGCAGAGCCCATAAACCCCACGTGACGATCATCATCATCATCATCATCATCATCATCATCATCATCATCATCATCATCATCATCATCATCATCATCATCATCCATCACTACCGCGCTGGACCCTATAAACACTGATTATCTATCTATCATCACTACCACATCCTCCTCCTCTCTTTAGTTTTTCTTCTTCTGCTGCTTCTTCCAATAAAAGCATTGCCAGGACCTATGGAGCATGTCCATATTGTGCGCGCTCTACGTGTTTCTTCATCATTAAACACAGTCCCTCGATATAGCAATTTTAATCTTCAACAATGGTGTCTTTAATCTACTGTAGGCTGGAAAAGAAAGGCAACTGTTTGTGGAAGACCATGGCTCAGGGCGATTCCATGCAATAAAGGTTTGACACCGTGTTAGACTTGCTGGCACTAGCGCTGTCTTTAACTACAGAAGCTTGTCAGCGCTGGGACTGATATGTCCGTTTTCTCTCTGTAGGTTTGCAAGAGATGATGATGATGATGATGATGATGATATTGATGATAATAATGATGAAGATGATTAATGATAATATAGAGGAGGAAGATTGATGGTGATGATGATGATGATGATGATGATGATGATGATGATGATGATGATGATGATGATGACGATGATGATGATGATGATGATAGTTTAGCAGGAGAAAGTGCACTTGGTGTTTTAAACGACAATGACGGCGATGATGATGATGATGATGATGATGATGATGATGATGATGATGATGATGATGATGATGATGATGATGATGATGGTTTATGAGGAAAATAAGCATTCGGTCTTTTAGATGATGATGGTGGTGGTGGTGGTTGTGGTGATGATGATGATGATGATGATAATGATGAAGATGATACATGATAATAAAGAGAAGGAGGATTGATGGTGATGATGATGATAATGATGATAATGATGATGATGATGATGATGATGATGATGATGATGATGATGATGATGATGATTATGATGATGATGAAGATGATGATGATAGCTTAGCAGGAGAAAGTGCACTTGGTGTTTTAGACGACAACGACGACGATAATGGTGATGACGACGACGATGATGGTAATGATGATGATGATGGTTTAGCAGGAAAATGAGCATTCGGTTTTTTAGATGATGGTGGTGGTTGTGGTGGTGATGATGATGATAATAACGATGATGATGACGACGACGACGACGACGATGATGATGATGATGATGATGATGATGATGATGATGATGATGATGATGATGATGATGATGTAATTCCGTTCTAGCTAGTCTCCCCATTGATGTAGTTAGCCGACTGCCGCTCGGCTTGTGCTTAAAAAACGGAAACGTGATCATGCCACACCTCGTTTAAAGGAGCTTCACTGGCTCCCTGTTAAGTTCCACATTGAATACGAAATTGCTGTCCTAGCTTTCCTCCACTTTGACCAGTCACATCCACCATATCTGTCTGAGGTACTCACTATCTACACTACAACTCGTTCTTTGTGCTCATCAGATGAAAAACTTTTGAAAACGCCCAAAACGTCTGCGTAAAACAATTGGCGAGCGGTCGTTTAGTTTTCAAGCACCCAAGGTTTGGAATGCGCTGCCTGCCAGTTTAAGACATTGTACAGACATTGTTTCCTTCAAGAGCTGCTTAAAAACGCGCTTGTTCCGCAAGGCGTTTTCTGTGTAAATAGTAAGAACATTAATAATACTTTCTGAATGATGCTAGGCATGATGTAGTGCGAATGTTGTGATGATGCGTACGAATGATGTGTGTAAGCGCATTGAGTTGTTATTCTAATGAAAAATGCGCTGTATAAATGCAATTTATTATTATTATTATTATTATTATTATTATTATTATTATTATTATTATTATTATTATTATTATTATTATTATTATTATTATGGTGATGAGGGGGAGAAGGAGGATGGCCTACTGACCCTCTTAGTTCCAAAGCTCCAGGAATAGGAAGACTATTGGTCTGTAACACCAGCTGAGAGTGAATTCCCCTTTATGAGGGCCGAGGGAGAATGGTCAGTTTGTAATGACCGTTGTGTTTGCTAGTACGACGCATTGTTGTAGGAAAGAACGTTTCCCACGGTATTCTTTCCAAGCTGTGCATCGCCTCCTACCAGCTTATTACGCAATGTCAACTAAGCTGTCGCTAGGCTTAAACTGAAAGGAGGAAGCAGTGGGGTTGTACAATGTTAACCTCGTGAAATATGGTTGCACAAAATATCACAAAGAAAATCGAACGGTCAGTGGCGTTGCGAGACCATAATTTTTCTTATTGCAGACAAAGATGTCCACAAATTGGTGTCGCCCTTGCTTGTAAAACACTGCCACGGATTTTTTACGATCATACCACAGTGATGTTGTGTTACTGCAAAACATGACCGCTGGCAAATTAGTTTCACGCGTAATGTCTTCTGCTGAATGACCATCATGTGAAGATTGGTCGCAGGTCGTAAAAAGAGCTTTTCGCGCAAAACAGTTTATTTATATGCTACATAAAATACTGTACTATCACTGATAATAATGATGATGATGATGATGATGATGATGATGATGATGATGATGATGATGATGATGATGATGATGATGATGATGATGATAACGTGGTCTTGTATAGCGCAGGATAAAATTCATGGTCATTGCACTTGAATAGAAACGACGGAATGGCCATTAGATGTTTATAAGTTCAAATGTACACCACTATTTACAGGTAGGACCAGCGAGGACAAATTTGTTTAATTTGAGGCTTTGCAGAAGAAAAACAAATGTCTTGAGGGCTTGGTAGAGACAGAATTGCACAAGAAATAGTCTCGTTGCGCGTGACGTCCTTTGACCACGGGCCCCTGAAAGATACAGGATAGTGCCAGAGTCGCCCAGAGAGCGCAGGAAGTGATCAGACAATGTCTATTGACCAAACAGAGAATACCTTGGGCCACTGTTTAATCCTGAGTGGCTGGGACAGTAATGGTGCCTGAAACAAAGAAATCACCTCGGTCAGTAGACCTACCTTATTTTAACCTTTCCTCTAACCTATACCGCTAGACTGTCACGCAGACCTTAGCCAACCGCTATTAGTAGAAATCACGCCGTTTCCTGTGTGCCTGTGGATTGAAGTAATAAAGATGAGACTGTTAAAAAAGACCTCCTCTGGTAAAGATAAAATCGTTTTAATTCAAGGCTCCTCCAGCAGACGCCCTCCATTTTACCGTACGCATCCCGTGGGAAGTTGTGTGCGAGTTTTTTTAAGACACTCCGAATGTAGTATTTTATATGAGGGCCGACTGACCTTTCTGATCACCCACAGATGAAATGAAGTGTCCGTTCTCTAGAGGATACAAGGTTTGACCATTATGGATCATGTGATTAAGAGTCATCTGTCTCGGATGAGACTCTTTCTCTTCATTCGTCGCTGGTAGGTCAGCGGTGATGGATATATATTGTGGCCCATGCTAAAGTATTGCTGACACACAAAATGTCAGAAGTACTGGACAGCGAGTGTTGCTACTGAATTTCGAGCTGCATTATTATTTGAATTGAATTGCTCTTATACAGGGTGGACCAATAAAATGTTACCACTTTTTAATCATAAATAAGTTGTTTTGTTGTTTTTTTTTTTTAATGAGAACTTTTTCGAAAATTGTATACTCCTTATACTTCTATAACAGATCAAAGAGCTGTTTAAGCCGCTGTGGGAAAAGAGAATTTAACTCAAGCCGACTAAAGCGCCAACATGCTGCTTGATGCGCAACGACTAATGCCACAAACAACTGAGCTATCCTGAGTCAACGACCGAGAGGGCGTGTTTAGACTATGTATCTGCAGGCACTCACTGGCGAGGACATGAGCGTAAGGACCTTTAATTTCCGTGCGACAAAATGCGTTTAGCGTGCACTAACTTCGGTTGATACTCTCATCTGCTACCTTGAACAGACATTGAGAAAGGTACACGAAATGCAACAAGAGCAAAGAAAGCAATATTTGGGCAAGTATGTGTACGCTTTGCAAACAAGGGACTTCACTCAGCTAGGAAAAGGAGAAAACGTGACGAATTATCTTCTCGTGGGGTAAACTGACTGAAGGGCTGGGTCCACATATAGTGTCCAGGATTAGCCGACTGTTGGCTAGTTTTGTACTGTCCACTTTTCTATTTGCATCGCTTTTCGTAGGAAAGTCATCCCTATTGCCGCTCCTTAGGTCTATTAGATATTACAATTATTAGCCTGTATAATAACGCTGATACACAGAACTACATGCAGTACTAAATTAATTCCTTAACTTTTTATGGAACACTGAAAGTCGTACCATCACCATTGATGGTGTGGTTTATTAATATTACTCGAGCTAAATCTCTTCTGTTTACAAATTTGTATAATTATCTTTTACGCATGAAACTGGAAAAGCATAATTGTCTCTTCATGGTCTATTTGATGTTGTACCTAGATGGTGTGAAGCTTATACATTGAACTACATAACTACTTTAAATATATTAGTTTTTATTAATTTTATATTTTTAAAAACATTTTCCAGCAGTGTAAACTGTAATTATAAGTTTTAATATGCTAATAGTCTTAAAAGCCTTGGCTGCGATAATCTGAATGTCGGTAGTGATTTTAACACTGTTCTTGATAATGACCTTGATATCATTAGCGGAGATATGCACTCTCCAAGAGCAGTACAGAACGTTAATCATTTTCTTGATTCCTGTAACTTGGTAGATGGTTGGCGTTTGTTTAACCAAAATAAAAAAGTATTCACTTGGTCTAGAAAAATCAAAGGGGCTTTGGTCGCAAGAAGGCTAGATTATGTGCTATTAAGCGAAGGTGCAGTCGACCTTGCTTCTGAATGTAACATATCCTCCTTTCCACAAAGTGACCACAGGTGTGTCTACGTACAGCTAAAATGCTCCAACGTTGAACAAGGGTCAGGTTATTGGAAATTCAATAATTGTTTCTTAGGGGAAAATGAATTTAATTAATGGCTTCATAGACAAATTCTTTATGGATCGTTTATACGTAGAGCTGTCGGATGATGTTAAATGGGAAGGACTGAAATTAAAGGAAGAGACAATGCAGTATAGTAAAATTAGGACAGTTAACAAGAAAAATCGTTTCTTGGACCTGCAAAGAGAGCTGGATGTTTGTGAATCGGTTTTGGCCGAAGACCCTAATAATGCAGATGTTTTGCAAAAACTTGACTCTTTATTACTTCAATGTGGCCTGCCAGAACACGAGAACACTAAAAGTGCACAAACACGTGCAAGAGTAAAATGGATGGGAAGGGTGATAAACCACAAAATACTTCCTGAACCTTGATAAATTCAAAGCTAATGCAAAACTAATTCTAAAGCTGGATTTGGATGATGGTTCTGTTGTTACTGATCAATTTGAAATATTAAATAAGCAAACGAAATATTTCCAAGGGTTGTACAGTGAAACATTAAATGATGACAACATTAGCGAGGAAGAAATAGACTTATTCATGGGGGACTGCCACATCCCGAGGTTGCATTGCATTGTATTGTATGGTTCAAGTTCAAAATCCGTTCAGCCACTCTTGAGATCGAGATAAAGCAAACATTGTGCTTTGAACAAATGCAAAATTCGGAGTGCAGTGACGAACCGATCAACCGGAAGACAGACAAACAACCGGACTGTCACAGAATGACTGGCCGCAAGTTGAAGTACTTGTATTTCAAAACGAAACAAAAACGATTCAACCGTTTCTTCTTCTTCTTTTCTTTTTCAATCTGTTACACTCTGTATTGTTTTTTTTATCAGTAGTTGATTCAGCCCCAATGCTGCATTGTTTTTTATCAGTAGTTGATTCATCCCCAATGCTTGAATCCTCCTGATAAGTGTAACTCGGATTCGTTTATCCACGCAAACCTGTCCACTCAACAACAAGGCAGAAGTCGTCGTATGTAGTTTTCCAACTTTATTCAGCGAACATCAACAACTGCATACAATCGCTTTTTCCACTCTCAACTTTTAACTCTACAATTCTCTCTCCTCTCAACTTGTTTGTTTGTTAAGTAGATTAATGTCCCCGGACACCATGGCATATAGGGGACGTAAAAATTACAATTAAAAATGAATTTAAGAGGTTAAGAATAACTGCCGTCCTCTCAACTCAAACCGTGCGGTACATATATAGTCTCTCTATACTCGAGAGAACTTTCGAATGATCGAGCGCGACCCAATTTTAACCAATCAGAACAAATTTCATCATCACTGTCTCACGTCATACAACCATATTTAGAATGGAAGCGTCTCTAGTTACCACTAGAATTATCCACTCGCTTCGATCGATAGTAAACAACCAACTCTAGAAAATTCTCAAATATTATCGACTAACTAAAATTATCAACGTTATACAAAGCTTTTCTAACCACAACGCAAAATCAAATCAAAGGTAAATACACTCTATTATTGCATGCTTTGCAAAATAAAACGATCTGATTTATCGCGCGCGTTTCACACGCACCATCGTGCGCGTCGCAAACGTAACACAACCGTATTTGAAATATAGAACAACAACAAAAAATGACCCAAACAACTTTGACCTTTCCGTTCAACGATTCTTGAGACATAGAGTATGTGTAACTGACCGATTTCCACATATTATTTAGAAATTTAAGAAACAAAAAAGATGGAAAAAGCGAGAGCCCTCATTTCCATCAAACAGATTTCAGAAACCCAATATGGAAGTGACGAGGTCACAGGGAAAAGCAACCAATATCACGTCAAGTCACAGTTTCTCGCTCTGTCGAGTCTTGTTTACAGTTCCGACGCAATTCTGCCAGCCTGCAGATGACTGACTTGAAAACAATATCAATTTCTTTATTTATGTTTCTTTTTTACTTCCTGAAGAGTATCGAAATTTGTTGTTGTTGTTTTGTTTGTTATTGTTGTTGTTGTTGTTGTTGTTGTTGTTGTTGTTGTTGTTGTTGTTGTTGTTCTTCTTCTTCTTCTTCTTCTTCTTCTTCTTCTTCTATGTTTCTTCTCTTTAAAAAAAAAAAAAAAAAAACAACAACTGCCAGATCGTCCACAAAATTAAATGTTCCAATTCCAAGAATTATTCTCTACAAAACTAGTCTAGCTTATTCCGGTTCCATTTTGTGGAATAACTTTCCTGAAGATCTCCGCACTCCAGCATCTAAATTTACATCATTTAGAACACGTCTCCTAAAACACATGAAAAATTAAATACGCATTAATTGTTAATGTTGTTGATTGAGATTAACAACATTAATTTGATTTCAATTGCTTGAAAAGGATAATGATGCATGATTTTGTATTTTTGTTATTGTTTCATGATGTGAATGTTATAGCCTTGAGTTGTATTTAATAGTTATTGTTAAAGCCCCAAGGGCAAGATGTAAAAAAGCGCATCCAGCGCTTATTCTTTTACCCTTGCAAAATAAAATTGTTATCTTATCTTATCTTATCTTATCTTATCTTATCTTATCTTATCTTATCTTATCTTATCTTATCTTATCTTATCTTATCTTCTTCTTCTTCTTCTTCTTCTTCTTCTTCTTCTTCTTCTTCTTCTTCTTCTTCTTCTTCTTCTTCTTCTTTAAATCAATTGGTTTTTAATCTATTTTGCAGTTCTGACTCAGGTTTGCCACGTAAGCAAATTCAAGCCTAAGTAAATCTTAATTTATTCGATACATTTTTTATTTTACCGCGCACCTTTTTAAAAGTCTGAAAAGCTTCTTCTTCTTCTTCTTCTTCTTCTTCTTCTTCTTCTTCTTCTTCTTCTTCTTCTTCTGCTTCTTCTTCTTCTTCTCCTTCTTCTTTTTCTTCTCATGTTTTTTTTTTCAAGTCAATTTCAATTTACTTTTAAAACGCCTGTTTGATTCCTGTTCAGTTTGAAATTAGTTACATTTTACTCTTCATTGCGCATGTGACAGGCTTAAACCAAAAAGGAAACACTTGGAGGTTGGAAGCTTTACCCCATGTCGATTCTAAAGTGAAAGCTATGCTTAAAGCGCCAGCGTTACAAAGATGCTTGTTTATTTTCCGTGACCACGAGTCAGTTAAACGAGTCATTACTCCTTTGGATGAGGGTATCAACAGAGGTCTAGTCTGCAGCGTACGCGCGAATTCAATCACCGGCTACCCAAATACACCCACCATCACTTAGCTCCTTTTAACTCCCCATTCCCGGGGGCCAAGAATTGTGCTCAGTTGTTTGAGCGTCAGGCGATGCACCCCCAAAGTCTGCAAGTGGGTGCCTCGGGTGGCATGAGTTAGATCCTGTATCGGCCAGCGCCTTGAGCATCTCTTGAGCTTGGAAAAAGCGCTATAGAGGAAGCATTGAATGCAATAAGCCTAAATACAAATAAAATAATTAAAAGATGACATAGCCCTACAACACATTCGTTGCTCAAACCGACCGCCAAAGTGTTGACTTTTAGTCCTCTCTTCCTTGTTTTGTAAACGAACGACTGTGCCTACTATGCACAGTTTCGCAGCGGTGATATTTTTAGACCAATCTTGATGCTATTAATAGGATCGTAAACAAAACGACATTTTTGATTTATTTCAAAACCGAACCGAATGAGTGTTGTTGTTTTTTTGTGGTTTTTTTTTCCTTGGGAGAGGGGTGGGGTGATGAGGGAGGAGGAGGGGGGCTTAGTCGTTATCCTTTCCGGTGGGGCAACACTCGCTATGAATTTCATAAAGATCTGTGACGCTGAAATGTTTGATCTTGGAGCCTCTTTAAGCTGGCATTTTGTAGGTTTAGAAAGAAAGAAAGAATCAAAGACAAAATTTTGTTTTGACACTTGGCAATCCTTTAATACTATATCAACTTTGATCGTGCTGTTTTTATTGCAACGACTTGCCAGCGGCATTCTGTTCACGCGTCAATGCTTAACACCAGTAGCAACCCAACGCCGTAGCGAGCGTTCGCCTGGCACACCGATGACTCAGGTTCGAATCCAGTAGTGAGCAAGATACAAGTGGCCATTTTTTCCACTGTTCCTCTTAGCGGCATGATTGCTCTGGTGGTTCAGTGTTGATTTAGTTCCCCACGCCCTCATTCCTGAGATTGTTGGTTATCCCCCTTCTGCCATATAGCCAAAGATGGGTGTGGATGTTAATTTCATTGTTAATTCATTTTGGTAATACCTAATTTCGTAAGCTATTTGTGGGCCACTATATAGCAACCTAACATTACGAGAGCAATTAGTGGTTGTTAATTATTTAGTAGTTTTTTTTAATTTCTTTATAATAAACTCTGAAATAAATTATTATGCCTTAAACATTGTATTGGTTTGAGAGAGAGGTTTGGTGAAGAAGCAAGCTAGAGTTACCATTCTCAACTTGGAAGGACAAAATCTGTTCACACTATGTTTTCCTCTATCCTCGATAATGGCACTACATCCCTCAACTCCCACCTCACCCCCCCCCCACGCCCTGCCTTACAAACAATGTCAGTTAATTATCAGTTTAATGAAAACGCTGGTGTGCGACTGACGTCGAGGTATAAATCGACATGAAAGCGCGAAGGCATCGTAACTCCCTGCAGGCCTGGGAATGTTTTTTGATGAACAAGTTTTATTAGATATATAAACGGTTGATGGAGGGTGGAGAGGCGCTCCGCACAAAAAATACACACAGGCAGTGAAATATAGAATGGACAACAGGCATAACAACCAGACTCGCACATGCACACACAGATACAAATATACACACATGCACACACAAGCATACACACATACTTAACTTACGCAAACATATGCATACGCGCTTCCATACTCACAGAGGTAAGTTTGAAGGTACGAGACTAAGACAGAGAGTAAGAAGGAGAGACAGACAGAAAAAAAGAGACAGATAGAAACAGAAAGATTTTTCTCCATTGTCTTCAGCAACAATGTTTTAACAGTTTGTATAATGCGTGCGTTACTTTGCTAGATTGAACGACTAGATGAGGAAGGGTATCAGGTGGATCCTTGGATGGATGAAATAATTTTTTCATAAAATACTGGATTTCCTGAGCTGAATTATATCCTATCCTATCATATCCCGTAACTTTTAGGTCGTTGGGGCACCACAGATGATCGTTTAACCAGCATACTCCATCTTTCTCTGTCCTCAGCAACCCTGATGGCTTCGCTCAATGTCAAACCATTCCATTCTCAAATGTTGTCCTCCCACCTCTTTTCAATCTCCTTTTCTACCTCCTTGCACTGTGCCTTGCAGGATGGTCTTTGCAAGACTTGATAATCTGGTGACGTCGCCACACCATCGGAGTTTCCGTTTTTTCACCAATGTGAGCATGTCAGATACCCTTGCAGATCACGAAGGCACAGGAAGCATAGGGGGTAGAGCAATCTCCAACCTTCGTTTTGCGAATGACATTGATGGATTGGCTGGAGAGGAGTAAGAACTTAAACAGCTTGTACAGAGGCTTGACACCACCTCCAGAGCATATAGAATGGAACTAAGTGCAGAGAAGACCAAAACTATGACCAACAACACCAATGGCCTCAACACGGACATCAAAGTCCAAGGCCAATCCCTCAACACAGTGCAAAGCTTCAAATATTTAGGAGCCATGGTATCAGACAATGGATCCCGACATTAAGTCCTCTCCAGGATCGCACAAACAATTGCTGCCATGGCAAGATTGAAGCCCATTTGGAAAGACTAGACCATCAGTCTACAAGGTAAGGCTGCTGCGCTCCCTTGTCATCTCCATCTTCCTATACGCTTGCGAAACATGGACCCTCACAGCAGATCTACAATAAAGAATACTTCCTGTCGGGACCCATTGTTTGTTACAGTGACTCCTAAATATTTGAAGCTATGCACTGTGTTGAGGCACACACGGATACAAATATACACACATACACACAGATACACACACACATAGACACGCACCCACACTCAGAAACAAACGCACACATATGGATACGCGCTTCCAAACTCAACAGAGGTAAGTTTGAAGGTACGAGACCAAGACAGGGAATAAGAAGGAGACACACAGAGAAAAACAGACAGATAGAGACAGAAAGATTTTTCTCCATTGTCTTCAGCAACTATGCTTTAACAGTTTGTATAATGCATGCGTTACTTTGCTAGATTGGACGACCAGATGAGGATGGGTATTAGGTGGATCCTTGGATGGATGAAATCTTATCATGAAATACTGGATTTCTTGAGCTGAATCAGTGAACTTTAATTATAACCTTCGCTGGATACTGTTTTCAAAGGTTAAAAATATTTTATTTTGGAAATTTAGATGGCTTGATAAAGATTTGAATAAAAATCGAAATATTGCCTCGGACCTCTACTTGGGTGTTGCTGTTTGTTTTGTTCTCCTCTTCTATTTAGAGATTTGTAACGAAGCAACATTGAGCCTTAAGTTTTTGGATATAATTAAAGCTTTTTCTTATTTCTTTTTACTGAATACATAGAGCTTTTTTTTTTAAATCGATGCAAACTGGAAAGCTGTTGTAGATTTCTTTTTATTTTCAGTTTAGGGAATGCTGTTGTATATTTTTGTTAAGTTTAGGTCAATATGACCCACACGGTTAAGAATGATGTCGATCAAGCTTCTGACGTTTTTTGTGTGGAAGTAATCAGGGGCAATGACAGGGGGGCCTGGATTCATGCCTTCCGGCTTTTCTTTTGTCATCTTTAATTATCGATTCACGATTTCAGACAAACGTTGCTTGTCGCACTGTGATCACCTTCTTCTCGAAATGTAGCACTGCACGATTGTATTTGCAGCGATACATGTCCGACGTTTTCAAGCTGCTTTTTCAGAATGAATAGTTATGAAAACCACTTTTCATTCCTTCCCGTCATAGGAGATTGCATCACCGAGAATGATTTTCCTTTAATGCACAATTATCTATCCTCGCTTTCTTTATGGTCCTAATTAGTTTATTTTGTAATCCCGTCCCATCGTTTGTCAATCACAACATCAAACTGTGTGTGAAGAAAGGATTACTGAAGAAAGATATTTTGGGATGTTTATCAAGAATTCCTTTTTTTTTTTTTTTTTTTTAAAGTTCTTTATCAGTATCACTATCCTCCTCCTCTTCCTCCTCCTCACCATCGTTATCACCTCTACCATCCCCACCACCACCATTGCCTTAATCATTATTCGCCTCCTCCTCATTCTCATCATCATCATCACCATCATCATCATCATCATCATCATCATCATCATCATCATCATCATCATTAAATGGTTACCAATTCACTTTGTGACACACTTGCATCCCCTCCACCAACACCATCATAATCATTGTCCTATCCCTATTCATCTTCATCATTGTGACGGTGGGACTATTGTTGCTGGGCTCTGCACAATGGAATGCTATTACTCACTCGTCTTTCGTCTGCGGGGACCGGCTAGTTAGGTCGCCCTATGACTAATCTTAATAGGCCTACATTTATTTATTTGGTCCAGTCTGTGTGAGGATATGGTTACAGAGATAGGGAAAAAAGTGTAAAGATTCACTGACACACTAGCTCTCGCACGGCTATGAAACATAGGTAGTCCAGCCACTTGTTAACAGTAAATATCACACATTTATTTCCTCTACTCTATATTTAATTCTAAACACTATATTAACTTAAATGTTCAAAACGTAATACAGCTCTGATTAACTTAACATTCCAAATTTCACTGCGAGTGGTTCGTAGAATGGGTAGATCTTTGATGGATCTATTCTGCTACTGTTCTCCATATTTGCTACTGTCTCCTCATTGGGCTATTTGTTCTGGTTGGCCTAATGTTCGTTTTCAGGAGAGAGGACTATCGCACAGTCCTTATAGACCAGTGTGTGTGCACTATCTTTGGAGCACTTAACTTGGTCGTTGAGGTGAGTTGCTGTTGTCGCCTGGTCTCGTTTGTTATTGGAGCGCAGTGCTCTCTGCTCAATTGCAGGCCGAATGTCAGGGTTGACTCTCAGTGGTATATCTCCTGCATCGGATCAAGCCTGCTCGTCTGCAAAACACAAGACGAGTTTCTGCAAAGCCTTGTTTAAAAAGGGTGTGCAGAGCGTCTCACTGTTGGCACAAACAGTCCTCAGTGATCGCTCCACGTATACAAGTAATCTTCTAACAATCTTCTAAGTCCGGGGTCCACTGGAATCTCCAACATACTTCCTATACATATACATACCATGGCTAACATAAACACAGGGAAAAGTAATTAATACTATACACGTTCTCCGGTACAGCCACTGGTCTGCAAGAATACAAATGGGAGAAACAACAGTGGGTCCGTGGGGCTACCTCATGGTCCAAACCGGTCGTGTGTGTCAGACACGTGGTCAAGCAAAGTTTGACTAACATTCACAATCATAAAACATGGCAAGACTTCACAAATATAATCCAATAATAATATCAATAAATCGCGGTGAAACAAAAGATTGATCAGTTACCTTTTGACGATGTCAGGCTGTGGCTATACTGCGAATGAATTTCACCCGTCACCTGCGTAGTCTTATGAGAGAGGTTTCAGCGTGGCTTCCTTTTCGTGTAAGAGTTAGACAACCCTGTGGTCAGCTAAAGCCCGCAAAATCTCGTGATACCTGTAGCACCCTCTATCGGGGGTTCTGGGTATAGGTCAGCTGAATGATGTTACTGCCTATCCTAGCAAGAGTTAGCCTACCTATGCTTAGAACAGTCCTGACTTGTGTCGTCTTCTAGGCAGCGACTTTAAGATACAAAGGCCAACGCAGGATGAACTTTTAAGGCGAGGGGCCTTAATGCAGGATCTAAAACTGGGAGGCACGGTGGCCTAATGGTAGAGCTTTGGCTTGTGGATCAGAAGGTCCCGGGTTCGAGCCCAGGCCGGGGCATTGTGTTGTGTCCTTGGGAAAGACACTTTACTCCCGTTTCCTACTCCTTCGGATGAGAGTATAAACCGAGGTCTAGTCTGTGTCGCATACATTCCATCATAACGGACTTTAAAGATCCTGACGCTCATGTCCTAGACGGGTGAGTGCCGGTGACAAAAACACACCCTGTATGCACTTAGGTCCTTCTCCCTCATCCCTGGCTGCCCAGGATTGTGCTCAGTTGTACGGGCGTCAGACCATGCGCCCAAAGGCTGCGGGTGGGCGTCTCAGGCGGCTTGAGTTAGATCCTGTATCGGCCAGCGCCTTGAGCAGCTCTTGAGCTGGTAAAGCGCTATATAAGAACGATTAAATAATAATAAAAACTAGCCTATTGTGACAATCATCATCATCATCATCATCATCATCATCATCATCATCATCATCATCATCATCATCATCATCATCATCATCATCATCTATCTTCTTCTTCTTCTTCTTCTTCTTCATCATCTTCTTCTTCTTCTTCTTCTTCTTCTTCTTCTTCTTCTTCTTCTTCTTCTTCCTCTTCGTGTGTGTGTATGTATGTATGTATGTATGTGTGTATATGTGTGTGTATGTGTGTGTGGACGTGTGAATGAAAAAAAGCTATTTGCTTCACTTTGATTTTATTTTTAATGTATCCATTCGCCCTGAGGGTTAGCACTGCTTCCTACACTCTTCAAGCTCTATAGTGACGGCAAAAGCGCAATTTCACTGTAAATATATACAGAATGTTGCTCTACAACATTCCGCTCTTTCCGTCTCAAAAACACAATTGCCTTGTTGGATTCTTAAATTGCATGAAACCAAGTGAGGACACTATCCGGCGTCAACAAACGGTTCAAAAACATTGTCAAACGGTTCGTAAAAGACAGTTGACCTAGAAACTAATACAGTTTGACCTAATTCGTCCCCTAGAGGAGACGAAACTTACATTTTTCTATTTTCATGAGTTCACTGCAGTGAAATTGCGCTTTTTCCGTGACTATAGAGCTTGAAGCGTATAGAAAGAAGTGCTCTGAAGCATGGGAGCATGCTTTATCGCCTGTTGTGGCGACTAATAACGCATGCTTCTGGTAGCGTTCGACCAATGTGTATCGGGTGGTCTTTTAAGCGTTTGTAGGACATCAGTCCTACCGTTAAAAAAAAGGAATGTTTTACTATTATGTTTTCATATATATTAATATTAAACTTGATGATGCTATTTACCATTCTCTGGGACGTCTCCCATCCACTTCAGAACTTATGAAAGTATACCAGAGCCAAAAGAAGCCTCATCAATAAAAAGTTTATACAAGTTAATGCACGTCGATTAAAAAAAAAGTTTTGTACGCGCTTCGAGTTATGTGCCACCGAGAAAAATAGCTTACAAACCTTCCTTTCCACTTCAAAAGGCTGTACCACGAACGATATCATCAATCAATATTTCATTTATTGTCTATTCACACATTCAGGTGATATTAGACATTAATTAATAACAACAGCAATATAAATCAAATCACAACTAAGAAATCTTATAACAAAATGGAATGAAAGGGGAAGAAGGATTTAACACCAAACTATAAAAGTCTACCAATAGGAGTCATTGCAATAATTTTCACAACTGCTGTTATCTGTGAATGATGTAAAACATCATCTATAGAATGTCCATATTCAGTCAAAAGATGTCCTTGGTTTTCGTACATTGCATTTAAAACTGGACATTCAAATAAAATATGGTAAACTGATATATTTTTGCCACACATACACTGTATATCTGCTGAATATTTAGTATTCCATGAGTTCATTCTTAACTTGTATATTAATTTTGACAACTGTCGTGAACAGTTCGGTATAGTAACCTTTTTAATGCTAGTATCTTGACATACTACTTTTTCTAATAAGGAATACATTTCATAACAACACATACTCAAATTGTTGACAGAAATGGAATCTAATGATCTTAGTGCTCCCTCTTTGGCTAACGTGTCACACACTTCATTCCAATGAATTCCACAATGTGATGGAACCCAACAGAAATCAACAACTATACCTCTAGAGAATATACAATGGATCATATGTTTAATTTCATATATGAATTCATTTCTTACTTTGGAATTACCCTGTTTTAAAGCATACATAACCGCTTTTGAATCGACACAAATCAGTAAACCTAAGAGCTCTAACGGTAAAGTCATAATGTAATTTAGAGCCATTACAATAGCATAAAGCTCACTCGTAAAGATAGAAAACCCCTTTCCTAGATAATATGAGCGTCTTACATTTAATGCAGGAATGATAAAGGCCGATCCACTATCTAAAGAATCTAATACCGAACCATCTGTAAAAATCTTCAAATGGTGTAAATAAGTATTTGCAATATGCTCTTTTACCTCAGTAACTAAGAGATTAGTGTTATCATCTTTTTTAGTTACACTATAATCAATGTTAAAATTTGCATTTCTGTGCTCCCATGGTGGAATAGGTGATATTAATGGCATAACAGGAATTGCTGTGATATCAATGTTACACTTTTCAAAAAGATCTTTTGTGTAGTTCTTAATTGGCTGCAAATAATTAATATGTTTAGTTCTTTTGGGATAGTCCTCTGCATCTATAAAAATTTCGTCTTGTACTGAATTAGGGACAGATAAACATCTTATTACATATTTTGAAGTCGCTAATTGACGTTGTTGGTTTAATGGTAATATGCCAGCTTCTTGGTATGTTTTAATTGTATTAGCATGAAGTGGAACACCTAATGCAACTTTAATAGCTCTACTGTCGATGCTTTGTAATTTATTTAATAATGTATTGTTTGTTGAAAAGTACACCTCCTGACCATAAACAAGTTTTGAACGGACTAGTGATATTGCTAAATGTAAGAGGGATTTGGTATCCTGACCCCAATTTTGTACACTAATAATTTTTAATAAATTTAGAGATTTTCTTGCCTTTGTTATTAAATGTTCAATATGTAATTTCCAGTTTAATTTAGAGGTTAGCTGAACACCAAGAAATTTAACCTGTTTCTTGTATATGAGAATCTCATCATTTAATTTTAAAACAGGTAAACATTTAGGATTAATACCATTATTAAAAAGCATTAAAAACGTTTTTTCAGATGACAATTCCAGACCATTAATTTTCATAAATAAATTAAGGTTTTTTAGTTCTTCTTGAAACAGTTTCTGTACATGTGTTATTACTCTCTGTTTAGTATGTTTTCGAATAGATGTATTAATCCACATGGCAATATCGTCAGCGTACTGAACAACATTTAATGGATTAGAAATAACAGTGGGAAGATCGTGAATAAGTATTGAAAACAATATTGGGGCAATTATAGAGCCCTGATGAATTCCCATGTCAATGTTATGATAAGATGAATAAGTGTTTCCTACTCGTGTACATATAGATCTGCCATTTAAATAATTTTTTATATAATTATACATATGACCACTTATTCCAATATTTTTTAATTTATATAACAATCTTGCATGCCATACACTGTCATATGCTTTTTTGACATCGAAAAATGCAGCAAGTGTACTTTTTCTATGAGCAAATTGTTTTTTAATATGACTAGTTAAACTAGTTAAGAACGATATCATCTAAATGGGTTTTCCTGTCTTGAAGGCTAGCCTATATTATGAAAAGACTTTCTTATAACGTTAGCCGTACCCTCTCTTTTCACCAAATATCTCAAGCTGCGATGGAGAAATTCGCGCGACAACATGCCCCGCACGCAGACACACACCAACACACACCAACACACACACACACACACACACACACACACACACACACATAAACAAATGTTTTTCCCCACCGCCAAAACCATCGCCTTGAGCTGCTCTTGAGCTGGAAAAGCGCTATATATAAGTGATTAAATAATAATAATGATGATGATGATGATGATGATGATGATGATGATGATGATGATGATAATAATAATAATAATAATAATAATAATAATAATAATAATAATAATAATAATAATAATAATAATAATACCAACACCATCACAATTTGGCATCGCTCAGGTGGTACCTGCAGATTTCTCTTTAGAAACTGGTTGTGATGCCTTCCATTCTTATATTTCCTTCCGGAATTTTTATCCCCGGACAAAAAAAAAAAAAAAAAAAAAAAGGGAGAGAGAGAGAGAGAATGGAGAGGGGGGGGGAGTGAGAAAAAGAGAAAGAGAGAAAGCGCTGAGAGAGAGAGAGAGAGAGAGAGAGAGAGAGAGAGAGAGAGAGAGAGAGAGAGAGAGAGAGAGAGATTGCTGTTGCATTAATCATGCAATAAAAACAGTTCATTTCCATCCATGAATGATTGATGAAAATAAATTGCTCTTGAACAGCGGAAATAACTGTTGTTTTTACTGTGGGGCACTTACCAGCTCAAGGAATCGCTAAAGTTGCTTGCTCCAAAGTAGATCCTAACTCAAACCGTCAAGGACGCCAAACTGCAAGCATCAAGCGCACTGTTAAACGTTCCCTGCGAAGGCAGTGAAGTGTGATCTAAACTCGTCTTCTCTACTTTAACGTTAACGCAACTAATAGTCAATCCTTGTGGTTCACTCATTTGTTATCCAGTTAATACCATCAAAGTGTATTACTCCATCAGACACTGCCGAATGTCTTACGCGTCCTTGTCCTTGCATGCGCGCCTGCGTGCGTATTTTATTTCTGTAGTTCCCCTCCAATTCCCCATCTGGGTCAAAATGTAGGGTAGAGTGTTGTTTGACCGCTGATGCATTCTCTGATTCGGCGTCAGCTTACGGTTAAATTGCTTATCTTCACAAACTGCACGGCGTCAATGAGATGTTAAAATAGCGCATGTGATTAAATCGTTTTACGCCTAAACGAATTTGCAGAGATGACATTTTCTAATAATTTGCGAAACACAGATATAGTATGAGTGAAGGAGTCACGTGAATGGAGGGTGATGTTGGTGAGGAGGTGTAGTAGTAAGAAGAAGAAGAAGAAGAAGAAGAAGAAGAAGAAGAAGAAGAAGAAGAAGAAGAATCCCTCCCTGCTTCCTTGTATTCACGTACGCACGAACGGACAAACACAGACTAACAAACACACACACATACATTAGTGATTACACACATACACGCACTAGAAACTCACACCCATGCACACAAAGAGGTGTCAACGAACTGTACTGTATATGTTGCTAATAAAATTCCTTTGTGCTAATTGCTTCTATTCAGATGGAAAAAGAACCCATACTTTAACAGAGAGAAAGAGAGAGTTGTATCACATTTTATTCATCAGATTAACATAAGATTAACATAACATAAAAAAAGAAAGAGACAGACAGACAGACAATTAGACACGCATAGGGACAGAGACCATGTTTCAATCGCTCTTGGACTTTTTACTTTCTTCATTTAAAACTGGTACACCATCACTAAAATTATAGTGACATGGAAATTCCATGCTCGTCAAAATTCTTTTGAAGAAGATGGAAAATCCTTAGTATTTCAGGTAGGCTACGTCAATATATATAAAACCACAAAAAAAGAAGCGATCGGTGGCGGGGGGTGGGGGGAGAGGGAGTGAGAGGGTGGTAGAGATGAGGAGGAAGAAGGTTGGGAGGTGGAGGGAGTGGGGGAGTTGGGGGGAAGGATGGAAAACCCATTGCACTATTATATTTTGTTTCTATGATTGTTCTCTCGTTCTGAATTTCTTCATTCCCTGTCTTTCTTTCTTCGCCTCCCTCTTTCGCTCACATTCGCCCATCTCTTTATGACTCATATCTCCCTCCCCCGACCTTCCCCCTAATCCTTCGTCTCCACATACTTCGTCTCACAAATTAACCTTTTCTCAAGCAAAAAGCAACAGCGGGTACAAGTCCTGGCAAACGGAAATAGCTTGTTAGCCATTCCAAAATTTTAGTTGGGTGTGTGTGTGCGTGTGTGTGTTGTGTGTGTGCGTGTGTGATTTATTATTTTATTTTTTTTATTTTTTTGATTTTTTTTGCTGCAGTTTATTATCTTTTTTTATCGGGAAATTCTGGGCCGCCTCCCCGGGAGAAGGCGTAGTCGCAGCCAGTGGCGCGCCCAAACCCAACCTACCTTACATTATTTGTGAATTTTTGAAATTTTTGCTGGGGGAGCAAACCGGAGTACCCGGAGAAAACCCCCAGAGACGTTGCCCGAGTCGAAAATAAATAATATTCGGAAAAACATAACGCCCAGATGCTGGCTCGAACCCACACCGGTCAGGCGCCATTGGTTTCTGGCTTGTGGACACGGCAAGTTAGTCCCGCCTTAGCCCACTTGGCGATTTTGTATTGTGTTGTATCGTCTATTTCGTCCACATGCACTGTTTAAAGACAAATACGGGCATGTGTTATTTATAAGTGTACATATGAGCTCACGTTAAATGTGTTCATATAAATCCATCAACAAAATAAAGACAACTAAATGCTAAGGGAATGCTGGAGAAAAATGAAATCCCACCTATGTCGCAATTCGTTTTCAAACACGTCTCCAATCCTTTTTCTTTTTCTTCTCTTCTCCCGCCTTCTATTAATAAGCGGTTTTTTGGTTATTTTTTATGTTTTCGGTAAAGCAGAACACTGTAATTTACAGTCAGTAACAAATTGAAATAGCTTGTTGTTAGCAATTTTCGTTCCTTGATTTCTGTTTTCATACATTTTTATTTTTTTTTATTACGTATTTCATTTTTTTGTTCTTTCCTTCTTTGCCACCTGCTGGTAGGCACAGTTGTTGTTCTTCCATTCCCACTCCATTTTTCCCAAAGCACACAACACGTTCCCACCACTGCCTTAACCCAACATCTTTTTTTGTTGTTTGCATTTTCAAACAATGTTTAGGAACACTTTGCAATATTCAGGAATTAAACACAAGCCAAAGGTCGCTACATCGGTCTGCCTGTCCGTTGCACGCATTATATAAAGAAGTTATTATTATTATTATTATTATTATTATTATTATTATTATTATTATTATTATTATTATTATTATCATCATCATCATCATCATCATCATCATCATCATCATCATCATCATCATCATCATCATCATCATCATCATCATCATCATCATTATCATTATTATTATTATTATTATTATTATTATTATTATTATTGATTTTTCGTTCTTATATAGCGCCTTTCCAGCGCAAAATTTGCTCAAGGCGCTGGATCTAACTCAAGACGCCCGAGGCGCCCACTTGCAGCCTATTGGCGCATAGACTGACGCCCTGACCACTGAGCACAATCCTGGGCGGCCGGGGATGGGGAGAAGGGACCTAGTGCGTGCTGGGTGTATTTGTGTAGCCGGTACCTACCCGTCTAGGGCATGAGCGTCAGGATCTTTAAAGTATACGCAATGGAATGCGTGCGTGCACAGGCTAGTCCTCGGTTTATACTCTCATCCGAAGGAGAAGTCATACTGAAGGGATTTTGGCCACAAATTTCCTGGGCTAGTGGCCCATGATATTTGCGATGAACGATGACCTAATAAATGAATGCTGAATTCAGCTGTGCGTGAGTGTCTGAAAATATCTTAAGTGGCTTGTTTATTTTTTTTTACATTTTAATTTGTCTTCCTGTGTTTTAGCTTTTTTAAACAAAAATTTCGACTATCCTCTACTCCCACTCAAAATCCAGAATTACACCCTCCTCCCTCCCTTCCTTCGTCCCCCCCCTCTCACCACCCCCATCCCAAATGATTTTAGTCTGCTCGCCTCTGTGTGTGTGTGTGTGTGTGTGTGTGTGTGGGTGTGTGTGTGTGGGTGTGTGTGTGTGTGTGTTCTATTTCTCCTTCTACTCAAATTCTTCTAGTGAAAACAACGTGTATACAAGCCCTAATACCTCCGCCCCTAACATCTTATCATCGAAAATCAAATTATTTCGGAATCCAGCGGATGAATAAATGGTCTCGACCTCCTCCTTCTCGTATTGTCAATGATTGTCCAACCATGCGCATGCTGGCCTTACATGCACCCTCTTGATTCTTCCTTAAACCAACGTTGTGGTTGATGTTTTTCATTTCTTTTATTATTTAAAGATGTTACATTTTTTCGTTTACATTCCACATTCCCAGTCTGTTTTTTTTGGTTTTGTTTCAGAGTACATGCACGGTTCTAATTCAGAACACGCATGCACCCATCGCCCGAACCACCATCATCTCTTTTTAAAATTATTATTGCTCACGTTTTCTTCCACCCCTGAGTTTGCGCATTTGTATAATTTTTAAAGAAAGGATCATCTTCTAACCCTTTAGTTGTTGTTTTGTTAAAAAAAAAAAAACTTATTTAATCGTTCTTTTAAAGCAGATTCAGATTTTTTACAGCACTAATAACATCTTTATCATGTGCTTATAGACTTCTGGCATGAGCAACCATGAGAGTGTACAACATCAGCCCTAAAATTATTGAAGTCATCCAAAGCCTTATGACAAGGCTACCAGTGCAGTCCTCCACAACAGCGCCATAAGGAACTGGTTCAGAACAGCAACCGGTGTGCGTCAAGGATGCCCACTCTTCAACATCTTCCTAGAGCGCACCATGTCAGATGCCCCTGCAAATCATGAAGGCACAGTCAGCTTAGGGGGTAGAGCAATCTCCAACCTCCGTTTTGCGGATGTCGTTGATGGATTGGCTGGAGAGGAACAAGAACTTGAACAGCTGGTACAGAGGCTTGACACCACCTCCAGAGCATATAAATTGGAAATAGGTGCAGAGAAGACCAACAACACCAATGGCACCAACACAGACATCAAAGTCCAACGTCAATCCCTCAACACAGTGCATAGTTTCAAATATTTAGGAGCCATTGTATCAGGCAATGGGTCCCGACAGGAAGTCCTCTCCAGGATCACATAAACAACTGCTTGCCTGACAAGGCTGAAGGCCATTTGGAAAGACAAGACCCTAAGTCTACATTACAAGATAAGGCTGCGGCACTCCCTTGTCATCTCCATCTTCCTATACGCTTGCGAAACATGGGTCATCACAGCAGATCTACAACGAAGAGCACAAAGCATGGAGATGAGGTGCTACAGAAAACTTCTGGGCATTTCCTATACCCAGCACATCACCAACGACGAAATCCGACAGACCATCACACAAGTCATTGGACAACACGATGACATGCTCACAGTGGTGAAGAAACGGAAACTCCGATAGTATGGCCACGTCACCAGAGCATCAGGCCTTGCAAAGACCTTCCTGCAAGGCACGGTGCCAGGAGGCAGAAGAAAAGGGAGACAGAAAAAAAGGTGGGTGGACAACATACATTCGAGAATGGACTGGCTTGACACTGAGCGAAGCCATGAGGGTTGCTGAGGACAGAGAAAGATGGAGTACGCTGGTTAAACGATCATCTTTTGTACCCCAACGACCTTTGAGTTACGGGATAGGATCTGTTATAGCGCTTTTTCCAGCTAGCTCAAGAGGCACCCACTTACCATTGTCAAATGTACGGTCAACCCAGCTCCTCCCATACCCGCCCACCTTTCACATAAATCCATCGTTTGTATTCTTTCATAATTCTGCTAGTCTTGTGTTTGACCCCCACACCCATCCCACGCTCCACCTCCCACACTTTCTTTACCGCCGACCACTCCCAAACCTCTCTCCCTTCTTCACACCTCCCTCGTCCGTTTCACCAATTTGTCCTGGCTCGGTGTTTCAGAAATAAAAGAAAAAGAAAGAAAGAACAAGAAAAATCTGGCCCTCTTTCCTTCGTGCTAGACTGATCTTGTCTGTCAGATTCTGACGGATTGAAAAATGCCTTTTCCCGTATTGAACAAGTCTCCAACAAGCTGTATTGATTAGAAAGAAGACACGACGCTAGTAGAGCAGAACGTCCATTCTTTTAAGCACAGGGAAGAATTAATAATTAAAGAAACTTGAATGTAACACGTGTCTTTTGTGGATTCCAAAGTGAAAGTTTATTTCAGTAAAAAACATTAAATCAATGTATTTCTTCTTCTTCTTCTTCTTCTTCTTCTTCTTCTTCTTCTTCTTCTTCTTCTTCTTCTTCTTCTTCTTCTTCCTCTCCCCCCTCCTCCTCCTCCGTATTCGTGTCTTCCTCCTCCTCCTTCCTTTTTGTTTCCTCCTCCTCCTCCATAATCATCATCATCATCATCATCATCATCATCATCATCATCATCATCATCATCATCATCATCATCATCATCATCATCATCGTCATCATCATCGTCGTCGTCGTCGTCATCACCATCCTCTTCCCCTAATATTTCTCCAGCTCATGTTGTCCTTCTCGGCTTCCTGCCCCAACTCCGGCTTTTATATTTTCTTCATCCATACACTCCTTCTCCATCTTCTCCTCTTCTTTTCTTGTCTTTCTTTCCCTATTTTCCTTTTTTTTAAAATTTGCTGGCGAAAAAGTATTTGTTTTGGAGCTAATATTTTGGCAAGTTAAGTCAAGTTTGCTCTGTTGTTCGGATCGATATGAGCACAGCATAATACGTGGTTTCCTTACTACTATATTGTGGAATAAAAATTCCTCTTTAAAAAAGCATAGAGAGGAGACTCCTTCTATCGACGAATCCTACTCGATCCAGACACGTCTGGAGAAAATGCAAATGGTATCATCTGTGTTGTCATACTTCATCTGTAAAATTTATTTAAAAAAAATTATATGAATTTAAACAACAACCCAAACAAACATTAATACAATGGGAAAACAGATTGCATATGCCGTGTCAAACAGGTAGCTTAATTTCTGGAAAGAGTTGTCTTATTTTAATCTAAAATTAGCCAACAGTCACCTTGTTTTAAAGACTTAAAATAAAACCGCAAATTAGGTTAGGGTAATAGTTAGTTATGCCCTTTGACCAGGTTATGGGCTGTCAACCACAGATCTCCAGATTCCTATATCCTGGGCCATTCTCTAGGTTAGGATACAGCGTGCAATAATTCAGGACTATGGAATGCACACTTGAAGCAGAAAAAATGCCTACTAACGAACGGTTAGATTAAATAAAGACAAAACAGCTTCTTTAGCATAATTGTTTAAAACTCTTGGTCCAGGATAAGGCGAAAGTTGCAGACTTTGCTGTTTACACATGACATACAAATCAAGGTAGAGCAGACAGGGAAAATAAAAGAGAACTTCTTGTTGTTTTTGTTGTTGTTGTTGTTGTTTGTGGCTATTAGAATTTTGTTGTTTTAGTTCTTTTTTATATTTTTAGAGGGGGGAGGGAGAGGGAGAAAGAGAGGGAAAGAGCAGAGTGTCTGACGAAGGTTTGAAAAAGGGAAAACGGAGTAGGAAAAAAGGGGGGAAGGGAGGAGGAGGGAAAAGTCGAGAATGCGAGTGCGCGAAGAGAAGAAAAACAAGAAGAAATTCGCAAACATTACGCATATCTGAACAAACTATTTGAAGAAGAAGAACAAGAACAACAAGAAGAACAAGAAGAACAACAAGAAAAGAAAGAAAGAAAGAAAGAAAGAAAGAAAGAAAGAAAGAAAGAAAGAAAGAAAGAAAGAAAGAAAGAAAGAAAGAAAGAAAGACATTCGAAAAATACGTAATAAGGAAGAAGAAGAAGAGGAAGAAGAAGAAGAAGTAGTAGTAGTAGTATATTTTATTAACGTCTGCTAAAACCAAAGGTCATTCGAGACGACATATACAAAATGGATTTAAAAGTGTGAATAAAATATCAATAAAAAATAAAAACAGTAAAACATGAAATCAAATACACAGTAGGCCTAAATTTACACAGGCGATTAAAAAGAAAGAAAAAAAATTAATTAAAAAAAAGAAGAAGAAGAAGAAGAAGAAGAAGAAGAAGAAGAAGAAGAAGAAGAAGAAGAAGAAGAAGAAGAAGAAGAAAGAAGAAGAAGAAGAAGAAGAAGAAGAAGAAGAAGAAGAAGAAGAACAACAACAACAACAACAACAACAACAACAACAACAACAACAACAACAAAGAAAAGAAAGAAAGAAAGAAAGACATTCAAAAAATGTGTAATAAAGCAGAAGAAGAAGGTGAGAAGAAGAAGAAGAAGAAGAAGAAGAAGAAGAAGAAGAAGAAGAAGAAGAAGAAGAAGAAGAAGAAGAAGAAGAAGAAGAAGAAGAAGAAGAAGAAGAAGAAGAAGAAGAAGATGAGGAGAAGAAGAAGAAGAAGAAGAAGAAGAAGAAGAAGAAGAAGAAGAAGAAGAAGAAGAAGAAGAAGAAGAAGAAGAAGAAGAAGAAGACTACGCAGATCTGTACAACCAGTTTTGACCTCAGTGAAAGAAATCCCTAGAGTGCAGCCAAAGACAGGCCTGCTTTCGGACTCCCATCCACTTCACTGAACTGTATGCAATCGCTTTCTTTCAGTGAGTGTCCGGTCCAACCCAGGGTATCCCAGTATTCTGAACGCGCAAGTAGTTCGTCATAAAGTTATATAGAGCTAAGCTGCCTAGAGCCTACTGCAGACACTCAGTGTAGGTTCATTTCTTGTACTTTGTTTGGTCTAGATTGGAGAGCTGCTCCCTAAGGGACACGAACATTAATTTAAACGGGAAAACTGTGACGAGAGTGACGAGAGAGAGAGAGAGAGAGAGAGAGAGAGAGAGAGAGAGAGAGAGAGAGAGAGAGAGAGAGAGAGAGAGAGAAGGCATGACATAAGAGATGACATGAAAAAAGAGATGGCATGAAAAAACATTTGTGTGAACAAAAAATGCGAATTTTCCCTTCTTTCTTCGTGTTACTCTCTCTCTCTCTCTCTCTCTCTCTCTCTCTCTCTCTCTCTCTCTCTCTCTCTCTCTCTCTCTCTCTCCTTCTTTGTCTCTCCCTGTCTCTCCCACTCACTCTTTCTCTCTCTCTCTCTTTCACTCTGATCTCTCTCCCTCCCTCTCTCACCCTCTACTCCCTCCCCTCCCCCATGTTCCTTTCTGTAAAATGTAATTGTGTGCAGTGACACGTATTTCTTCTTAAATTTTGTTTTGTGATCTGTTTTGCCGTATCTTAAAGGTTCATTGTCTTGAGGCGCCGCAGATGGGCATTTTCTTTTTTTCCCTGAAAATGTGGTTTTCTATCTGTAATTATATGCATTGACAACACATTTTGATCTTAAATTCCGATTCTAATCTATATTTTACCTAAAATGTTTTGAGGCGCTCCCCCCCTCCTCCCCACCTTCCCTTCTAGCGATGTCTTATTGGCCGGAGGGGTGAGGATATCGCGCTGGATGTGCTTTTGGGTGCGCAGATTATGTTCTATATTCGGTGATGGCACATTATAATAATTATTGCGCACACTGGTGTTAATGAGTAAATGCCAATAAAATGTGTTTGGTCGTGTTGAGTTTACAAGAAACAACTAATTATATACAGGGTGTTCCAAAAGTCTTGGGCACATTTTGACATTGAATATTTCCGAAACTATAAAGGATATAAAAACGCATCTGGTAAATTCAGAAAGCTTGTAATCTCAAGTTTTACATGGAATGTTCAAAGATGTTCAATGTGAACATCATATGCACCATTGGTCACACGACACACATCAAGCCGATAGTCAAATTCTTGCCAAACGCATCTCTACATTTTCTGTTTGAGTGAACGCCATTAATGGGTCTGAAAAGAAATTTAAAAAAATCAACAGCTTTACAAAAAACTTAATGTAATTAGCTTTAAAATAGCACAACTGTTATCTTACTACCATTCATAGTTATTGAGATATGGGGACTTCAAATGTGCCCAAGACTTTTGGAACACCCTGTACTGTATTACAAACTTATCTTTTTTCCATTGCTTGGTTTCTAGAAGAAAAAAAACGGTCAATGAACTAGTGTCTCCTTTTAAGTTTGATGAAACGGCCTTAGGTCAAACATGGGCAAACGGATGGGAAGGAATTCCGAGTCCAAATTAAAATTCAGAATTGAACAAAAAAATATTGTGTACAGTTCTGTACATACGCGTAGAATTGTAGAAAGAACGCTTGCATCCCAAAATTAATCCACTGTGTATGTCTTGTGTGTCTCTGTGTGTTTGTGCCTCTGTGTTGATGTGTGTCTGTAGTTATGCCTCTGTGTGTGTTTATGGCTCTGTGTGTGTTTATGCCTCTCTTTCTATCTCTCTGTGTGTGTGCGTGTGTGTGTGTGAAGGGGAAGGAGGAGAGAGTGCGGGACTTACGACTTTGAAATTAATGTAATGTGCTGACGCGTATTCTTGGAGATGAAATAGGGCTTATATACGATCAGAGGCGAGGCAAGAGACGCATCATAAGAATGTAATCTAGCACTGAATGCAACATTGATGAATGCTTTCGTACTGCACTCAATCCATAACGTTCAGCTTCTTCGCTGTCAAAATACAGCCAGTCATCCACATTTCTGAAAACGAAACAGAAAAAAAATCCAAACCGAAGCGCTTTTCAAATTTCGCCAGCACATCATCTTCTATCTAGACTAATCGTTTCCAATCTGTCTGCATCGACAACTACCTTTTTGAACCGCCCTGACATGTCTTCGGTGTTCCCCAGGGCCTGTTCTGTTCATCCTTTACACACACCCCTATCTCGGATCATCCAAACCCATGATACTTTCCACCATTTTCACGCAGACCATACACAGCTCAGAAACAGTGACACTCCTTAAAATCTTCCATCTATTCTGACCAAAACTTCTGACTGTTTTGAAAACATTTCTAACTGGATGACTGCCAACAAGCTCCAGCTCAATGCTAACAAAACTGAAGTCGTGCTCACAGGTACCAAACACAACCTGTCTTTTTCCCCTGTAGACACTGTCACTCTTGACCAAAACATTATTCCGATGCCATATTCTATTAAAAGAATAATAATAAAAAAAACTTGGCGTCATCATTGATAACACCCTCTCCATGTCAGAATTCATCTGCAAAACCTGTCAATCATGCAACTTACAGCTCCGTAGAATAGACCTTGCCCGCAAGAATCTGACCACTGACTCTACAGTCAAACTCATTTCCTCTCTTGTCCTGTCACGCTTAGACTACTTAACTCTCTTCTGGCTAGACTTCCTTCCTCTTCTGTTCATCTGCTCCAACATCTTCAGAACTCAGCTCACAGGTCGCCTGGTTCTCAAAATGAACAAATCTGATCATATCACACCCATCCTACATTCTCTCCACTGGCTTCCTGTATCTCAGAGGATTACCTACAAAATCTGTACTTTCTGTCACAGGTGCGTCCATGGATTAGCCCCTTCCTACCACACCAAGAACATTCACTTCTACAAGCCATCTATAAATATTCGTTCTTCCTCTGACACCCTCATACTACAAATACCCCGCTACAAACTCTCATCTGTAGGCTGTCGATCATTCTCAGTGCTTGGTTTTTCAACTTGGAACTCTTTTCCTCTCTCTCTTCGCAGCTCTGCGAACATAGCCATTTTCAAGTCCAACTTGAAAACTCATCTATTCCTACAAAAATGTCTGATCTCTCCTCCCATCGTCATCATAATTCCTTATTTTCTAATTCACACCGCACGCCCCCAACCCCCTCACTCCTTAGCTGCTCTCCTCCTCCCACTCCCTATCTCGTCTTTTCTATTTTACTTGTAAATATTCTTTTTCATGTTTGTATTAGGTCTTTGCACATTTTATTAGTGTCTCGTTTTTGTTTTACTTCTTTTCGTATGTATTTCGATGTTAACTTCGTGAGAATTGCGCTTGAACTGATGTAATTAGGAAGCTATTATTATTATTATTATTATTATTATTAGTAGTAGTAGTAGTAGTAGTAGTAGTAGTAGTAGTAGTAGTAGTAGTAGTAGTAGTAGTAGTAGTAGTATTATTAGTATTAGTATTAGTATTATTATGTTTGTTATAACCTCTGTGTTTGTGTGTATACAATCAAACGTCCTTTGTGCTTGTTATTTTTTATTCAAACATGTTTGAGTTTGTTTATATACATGTACACTTAAACATCATACAGTCTTGGAGATTGGTTTGACCCTTGTATATAGTGTTCTCTTACCTTTATTTGTTGTATTAATACAGACATACAATCATCTTTTTTTTTTTTAAATTCTATCCTATTCCCTGCTACTGCCGTTCTGTTTTACATGTACCGCAAACTTTAGGACATCAAAATGTAATCGTGCACATTTAAAACCACAGTTATATGATAGTTGGAAGATGCAGGAAGGCATACATATACCTGTTTATTTATTTAATCGTTTTTATATAGCATATTTTCCAGCTCAAGAGCTGCTCAAGGCGTTGGCCGATACAGGGTCTAACTCGAGGCGCCAACTTGTAACCTTTGGGCGCATCTGCCTAGTCCACAATGATAATAATTATACTAGGCTGTTTATACCGAATTTACGAAGCTTCTCTGGCCTGAAGAAAAGGTTAAAGATTATTATTGTATTCATACACACGTTTCCACGAAAATACAAATACAAATGAATGCTAGTATCGTAGTATTCAATAGAGGTTAGTTCACAAAAAAGTATGCCGACGTTTCCTTGGTTGGATACTTAGCATTGAATGTATGTCAGTGCGCCATCTTGCGTCTTCTAGTTTGTGTCAGTGTGAGAGAGAGAGAGAGCTTGAGGAAATGCAGTTAAATGCTGCTGTGGCTTGGAACTGAGCCTTTCCCATTTGTCCTCTTGATTTAAGGTAAACCATTACAGCAGCAACATTATTCACTCCACCGAAAATAATATTTTTTTCCCTAACGCTGCTGACAGACCCTCCCAAACCGTTTACTGAATGGAATGTCTAGGACTTATTTGTTTATTTATACTGTTTTGATGTAGATTATTGTCTGGTTGTTGTTGTTGTTGTTGTTGTTTGTGGGTTTTGATTGTTTTGTCGTTGTTGTTGCTGTTGTTCTTTTAGGTGACAGTCTTCTTCTTCTTCTTCTTCTTCTTCTTCTTCTTCTTCTTCTTCTTCTTCTTCTTCTTCTTCTTCTTCTTCTTCTTCTTCTTCTTCTTCTTCTTCATAATTCCAGTTGTCCGAAATGTATTCTTACCTTTCACCATCAATGTTGTGTTTCAGGAGGAAGGCACGCGTGACCAGATTGTGCAAATTCTATTGGAGAGCGGCGCTGACGTCAATTTGCCGGATAGGGAAGGGAGGTCACCGCTGATCCACGCCTGCGAGAAGCGGTGCAACGACATCGTACGCATCCTCGTTCATCACAACAACATCAAACCCGATATGGTGGACGTTTACGGTAAGAAAAATACAAGTAATATTTGTCGGTCGCAGATGAGAGACGTTGGAAACCTCCCCTTTTCTCAGAGAAAACGTCCGATGAGCAGTTCCCATGTCCCCTTCTTCGCAGCTTGATCGTCATGCGGTACTAATAGAGTCAGGTACCCATGCACAGAGAGGTGTACTAGTGTGTGGAGTGTGCTGTTTCGTTCTTAGTGCCGGATTCGACGATGTATAACTGGTTGCCAGTTGCCAACTTGGATGGGGTATCTGAAACAAACCCCTTGGGGGTCATGAGCAATCTTGCCACTGTAGATTGTTCTAACCTATAAAGGGAAAAGTGAAAACCCCAGTTGAAAGCCTGTCTTTCCTTTATAGGTACAATACAATACAAGGTTATTGCTTTAGGTCCAGCGGACTCTTCCGAGCCAAATCAGGACCATCCTTTATAGGTATGACCGATTCACTGCGGCAACAGTACCCCCGTTGGAGTGCCGGGGGTTTCAGTATAAATAGTATCCCCACTTTCTGGAAATTTAGTGCTTTAAATTCCCACTGTCGCTGTCTTCCTCATTTGCTCTTTCCCATTCCTGCTCTGTCCTATCACTCTGCTATACTATCTTCTTCTTCGCTAGATCAATGACCTACCTTTTTTCTTGAAAACTCTTCCTGGACAAGACTCCTTGTTTGTGTGTGAGTTCTGTTGGATCACCTTGGGAGTATTGGACGCTTTCTGCCGGGTGGTCACTAGGGCTTCCTATGTTGTTATTATTTAGCAATGTAGGCATTTTATATGTATGTGTTTTGTTGATAATTTATAATGATGTTTGTATTCTATTTTGTTTTTGTAACCGGGGGTTCGATTAGTTGGGGTAAAGCCTCAGCCGTCCCCTGCGTGGGATGTCTTTATTGTAAAGTGACTGGCCGGTGGAGGGCATTCAGTTTTCCCACTAGGGTTGTTTCAGCAGATCTTTTATGCGGATCGGGGGTTGTCCGGTCCTGATTTGGCTCGGAAGAGTCCGCTGGACCTAAAGCAACAATCAATCAATCAATCAATCTGAAACAATCTGGAAATTTAAATCTCTCTCTCTCTCTCTCTCTCTCTCTCTCTCTCTCTCTCTCTCTCTCTCTCTCTCTCTCTCTCTTTAATGTGTTTAATGTCGAGCTTTGCCTGCAGCAGACTTCCTGACTACAACACATTCTTTCTGATCTTGAAGTTGTGATGACTATAACGTTCCAGAGACGTTACGTAGCCTAATGTTCGTGTGCATTCATGAAAGTAGAGAAAATGGCTCTTGTTAAGCCCAAGCATGCCCTTGGGGCGCTCTCGTGCCATGCAAATAATTGCCCATTTGACTGTCTACAATCATGGAATGCGGCACAATGTCCTTAGTTTTGGCGGAGACGGTACACCAAAGCTGGACAATAGCGGTAACGAGAGCAGGGGATGGGGGAAGGGGGTGGTGGCTCTTTTGTAACTATTTTGGGACAATTTGGTCCAGCCGAATCCTACTTTTAGACCCGTTCTGTCTTCTCCGAGTGATCCGTATCTTGAACCGACATGGCCGCTTTAACGACGTCTGCAGATCGTTAGAAGGACTACGCAAGAACTACGCTATAGACCAACAATTAAAATAAGCCTGAGGTCGAGATCAAAATAGCTAGAGGAAAACAAAATCTAAATCAGGCGATGAGAAGACTATTAATTTTGCTTATTATATTCATACTTTTTTTTAGCGGGATCTAATATTTCTGAAATGTGACTCTAAATGTCCTGTCCTAGCGGTCAAAGGGTAGTCTACTATAGCCATCATCATCATCATCATCATCATCATCATCATCATCATCATCATCATCATCATCATCATCATCTACCTGAACTGTACAACTAGACACGCGGTCGCTTGAAATACCGTTTCCCGTGCCTCTGATAGCATGGGGTATCAGCGCTACATATGTTTCCATCATCATCATCATCATAGTTTTCATCATCATCATCATTATCATCATCATTATCATCATCATCATCATCATCATCATCATCATCATCATCTTCATCATCATTAACACACCTGAACTTTTCATTGTTTCTCGGTAAGCGCGATAACTTCAAATACCGTTTGCCGTTCTGCTGCCGTTCTCTACATCATTAGACTGCTTTATATTGTGTTTCTTTTAATAATTTATAGGCGATTGGTTATAAAAGAATCCATTTATAAAATATTATAGCGGTTACGTACGGCTTCGCTAATTCACTGTGCCGCAAAAGACAGGTAACTGCTTGAATTACAGCTATCATGGCGTCACCCGAGTTATAATAAGAGTCTGTCTACACAGAAAGTTTTACTGCACGCTAACGCTAAATGCTAGATTCAATAATTACAGGTGATGTCGACGTCAAGCCAATTACTGGCACCGAAAACTGACAATTTCCCATAATTAGTAGTATTATCTCTCGTTGTACTACACGTATGTTGGATATCATGAATGGATGTAAGCTGATCTGTTGCGATGATAAGTAAGTGTAGTATTCCTGTTTTATTATTTATTTATTTATTGTTACTTTTTTACAAATGAAAAAACAAAATTTGGAGAACACATTCGTCGACTGGAGACCTTTCTTACCCATCGGTCCGTGGTTTGCGACATCGCATAAACTGTTGGACCAATTGCAAAGAAATGGTTCGATTACTAGCTATATACAGGTTTTGCATCACCACGTACTACACGTGCGGTTAACTTTGCATCGGATCAACGGTCAACTTGCCGATACCGTTTACAGCTGTATTTTGTTTTGTCATATTCTATATCTTTAAAAAAAAAAAACAACTTAAACTTAAACTTAAACTGCTTAAGACAGTTTGCGACCGGTCTTTTAGTTTTCAAGCATCCAAGGTTTGGAATGCGCTGCCTGCCGGTTTAAGACAATGTACAGACCTTGTTTCCTTTAAGAGCTGCTTAAAAACGCACTTCTTCCGCAAGGCGTTTTCTGTGTAAATAGTATGAACAGTAATAATACTTTCTCAATGATGCTGTACAGGATGTAGTGCGAATGTTGTGATGATGCGTACGAATGATGTGTGTAAGCGCATTGAGTTGTTATTCTAATGAAAAATGCGTTGTATAAATGCAATTTATTATTATTTATTATTATATCTTAAGAACGGTTTGGTAGATTTGATCCAAACTTTTGAAAAAAATAGTGCCACATAAACTGCAGGTCAAATTTGCGCTTTGATCATTTTTTAAAATCTTATTTTCTGACGTTTCTAGCAAGTGTCTTCTACACTTCAGTCTACAAGAAACCTATCCTATCCTATCCTATCCTATCCTATCCTATCCTATCCTATCCCGTAACTCGTAGGTCGTTGGGGCACCACAGATGATCGTTTAACCAGCGTAATCCATCTTTCTCAGTCCTCAGCAACCTTCATGGCTTCACTCAGTGTAAAGCCAGTCCATTCTCGAATGTTGTCCTCCCACCTCTTTTTCTGTCTCCCTCTCCTTGTGCATCCTTGCACCGTGCCTTGCAGGATAGTCTTTATAAGGCATGATGCTCTGGTGGCGTGGCTATACCATCAGAGTTTCCGTTTCTTCACCACTGTGAGCATGTCATGGTGTTGTCCAAATGGCTTGTGTGATGGTCTGTCGGACTTCGTCGTTGGTGACGTGCTGGGTATAGGAAGTGCCCAGAAGTCTTCTAAAGCACCTCATCTTCATGCTTTTTATTCTTCGTTGTAGGTCTCCTGCGAGGGTCAATGTTTTGCAAACGTATAGGAAGATGGAGATGACAAGGTTAGTTAATTAGATATTCATTGCTTGTTCTTCAGCTATGATTTGTTCAGCTTGGGGTTTTAACCTGTTGAGTATTATTGTCAGAAGGACCTTGCTGGGATGGCTGATGAGGCTGATGGTCGGTAATTTTTACATTCCTGAAGGTTACCCTTTTTGGGAAGAGTGATGATAAGAGACTGGGTCCATGGTTTAGGCCACTCCCCACTCTGCCAGATCTTGTTACAGATAATGGTGAGGGCGTCAATCATCGCTTCTCCTCCTGCTTGAAGCAATTCTGCGGGTGTGCTGTCAACACACCCGCTGAATTCCCCTTCTTCAGCGATTGCACTGCTGCCTCAACTTCTTCTCGGAGAATTGAGAGAATTTCCTCTTCTTCTCTGTTCTGGGAACATGCTAGAACTGATGGGTATCCGTTTGGTGTGTGGTTGTAAAGGTCAGAGCAGTACTCTGTTGATCTACCCAAGACTTCTTGTTCGTCGTTAAGGCGTATGCCAGACCTTTGGATCGTAGAGACCTTGGAGTGTTTAACACCTGTCAGCCGCTTCACAGTCTGGTAGGCCTTCTTGCTGATGCTCTTATTCAGACTGTTCTCTATTTCCTGGTACTGATCTTTTATCCAGTTCTCATTTGCTGTGCGCATGCCTTTTCGGATGTTATTATTGATTTTTCGATTTTTCGTGGATTTCGGCTATGGCTAACAGCCTGGAGAGGTTTGGGCCCCGCCAGGTTTTTCTTGCATAAGACAAACCGTATGATTAAAAGAACCTCTTACTCCATACCGGATCGGTCGTCGCCCGGGTCACCAAGGACCGCGCCTTCCGTTAGCCACCAGGACGGAGGTAATAAGTGTGTTACTGATAGGAACCTGGAACGTCAGGACCCTAACTGCGGAGGGAAAATTAGAATAACTGGCTCACAAGCTGGACCACTATCGATGGGACATTTTCGGCATCAGCGAACTGCGCTGGAAACGTTTAGGTGAAACAACGACCGACAAAGGCCACAAATTTATTTCAGCGGGAGAGATGACAGGCACGAACACGGCGTTGGATTCTTGGTCCACAAAGACATTCTAGCCACTGTCATTGGTTGCCGCCCAGTCTCCAGTAGACTCATTATTATTTGTCTGAGCCCCTTTCAGCATCACCATCATCCATGCCTATGCCCCAACATCAGACTATGACGACAGCGAAGTCGAAGATGTCTATGAACATCTGCAGGTTGTCCTTGACCAAGTGCCGAAGAAGGCCATAGTTATAGTGCAAGGCGACTGGAATGCCAAGATTGGCCAAGATGCGTACCACAACTGGGGAGACATGTGTGGATCCCATTGCAACAACGAGACAAATGACAGAGGTCTGAAACTTTGGAGTTTGCCAGATTCAATAATCTGATACTGGCAAACACGCTTGGTCTCCACAAAAAATCCAGACGATGGACATGGCACAGTCCCAGCTGGGAGCATCACAACCAGATTGACTACATCATGGTCAATAAACGCTTCAGATCAAGCGTCAACATTAGCAGGACACACACTTTTCCAGGAGCAGACATCGGAAGTGACCACAATCTTGTGATGATTTCTTTCCGGCTCCACTTGAAGAGAGTAAACACAGCAAAGTGCACCAGACTGAAGTTCGACCTGGACAAACTGCAAGACCCGGAGGTGGCAGAAATATTCCAAGCCACAATTGGAGGAACATTTGCACCACTGCTCATTTTGGGAGCTGGTGAACTAGATGTCAACATCATAACCATCAACTCAGCTGTGACATATGCCGCCACTGAGATTCTTGGCAAGCACCGGCCAAAGAAGAAACCGTGGATCACACCTGAACCTTTGGACCTGTGTGACAAACAAAGAGAGATGAAAACGAAAAAGAAGATGAAACTCACATGGTAGTGAATTGCCGTTCATAAATCAGTTATCATGCCTGAAATTTATGTAACATATTCAGAGAGTGGCTGTTACATAACAGTGGAAGCTAATCGGGCAAAACACTTCTGTCGGTAGTTCACCATTCTGGTGAGAATGGTTGTGACAACGGATTTATTCTCTCAACAGACAACTGTCTTCCTTACTATGACTGAAAATAATAAAATAAATGAAAATTATGGAAAAAAAGAGTACATTTAGGTCAAGGATGTAGCGCATCCTGGATTATTATTGTAGAGAGTGGCGTTCGCGAACCAGAGATAGTCAATCATTGTAGAAATATTCTTTATTGCTGTTGAGTATAGGTTGGTTAGTGAGGGAATTATATTTTGAACTCAGTAAGAAAATGGATGGATGCATGCATGGATCTTTGTAGCGGTGGAATAGAAGAGGTCCTAGGTGTCTTATGAGTAAATTTAAATAGATGTTTTATAAACATGGGATGTCGGAGATTCGTTTGGAGCTATGAAACACTACATGGTTTCTCTCTCCTTTCTCCACACACCTCTCTCCCTCTCCGTCTCCACCGCTTCTCCTTTGCACTGGCCTTGAATGAACATTGAAGTTTAACGTCTACACCCACCATTGGCGATATGGCAGACGGGGATAACTATCCCATGGAACAAGGGGTAGGGACCTAAATGAACACTGAACCACAAGAGCAATCATACTGCAAATACGGACAGTGAAATGGCCATTTAAAAAAAAAAATCTTGCGCACCATTGGATTCGAACCTGGGTCATCAGGTGTGCCAGGCGAACGCTCTACCACTGAGCTAAGACGGTGGACCTAAGCACTGGCCCTACACTTATCTTCAAAGAAGGAGGTGACCTCGACCTGCAGCATCGGAGATGGAGGATAATAAGCAGGAGCTTGTCCAGGACATGTCTTGTCATAAAATCTTCGCTTGCGAAGCCATAATAGAGATGAACCGTAGATGTTAAAAGATTGGAGTGTGGTTGTTTCAATGATGCTAATGCCATAATGGCTTTATTTTTTATTTGTTTATGTATTTATTTTTAAAGAATCAGACGTGTTTTAACGGTCAAAATTAATCGAGTGAATGATGCAGACGCTGAGAGTTTAGTTTAACTTTGATGTAGGAATTACAATTCAGATGAACCTCAACACAAAATATTCTTCTCGAGCGGTAAAACAAAATGTCAGCGAAAACGAATTCTTCCAAATGTTGGATACGAATGGCCCGTGGGTGTGGCGGAAGTAGATGGATAGCTATCAGAAAAAAAATGTGATCCTGACAAATGAAAAGATGAATGGATGCAGCGCTTGCATATAGGGACCGTTTGTGGCTGTTGTGAAATCTGTTATGGAGTACGAATGGGCGAACAGATGGGCGGATGTAGCAGAAGTGGGAAGTTTTTTTGTTTAATGTACCATTCACTATTGGATATTGTAGAAGTAGAGGTGGGGTACCAGCTGAGTAAACGAACACAATAGATGGAATGAATGAACCACCATTCCAGCCATTGGCGAAATGGTAGACGGGGCATAACATGCATCCCAGGGTAGGGACCTAAATCAACACTGAACCGCCAGATCAATCCTAATGCTAAGATGGGCAGTGAAAACGGGCCACTTTTATCTTGCCCTCCAGGGATGGACGAGTTGTCAGGGGCTGGGATGGGGTACAAGTTCAAAAAGTTTCTAAAGTGGGAGTTTAGCGGCAGGCGGTTGTAATTGCCCAACGTCTCCGCCACACAGCCACATCTATCACGAAGCCGTGTAGTCCCACTTGTCTTGCTGCTAATCGCCTGTGACGTAACAACACGTTGTCTAGGACGCAGACCGACGGCTGTGAGTTGATTATGCTAGACCTTCGCGAGTTTGGCTAGATTGTGACGTTTTCTAATACGGCTTCTAGTCAATTATTAAAACAAACATGTTTTTAGCAAGGAATTGGATTTCTTGTTTTTGTTTGTTTGTTTGTTTATTTTGCGTGACAACGAGTTTGTCCATGGACTTCGCTATATTTTTCTTATAGATCTTTGCTATATTGCCATTTTAAGATACTACCGTGCAAACCGACCAATGAGCTTTGAAATTTCGTTTTCTTTTTTCTACATTTTATAAACAAATATTTGTTTTTCACAAATGCGGCAAGGACGGCGATCCAAGTGTGCTATGCTGTTTTAGATCGACACAGCTTGTTGCGCTGCTAATAGGCCCATCACACTGAATGCTGGTAATAGACACAAATGAATTTATCGATTGACATCCAAACGGTACTTTTTGCATTTAATTTTCTTCTTTTTATGTCATATTTGTTTGTTGTTTGGGGTGTTTTTTCCAGTGGGGCAATACTCAATAGTGAAGTTTAAAGGAGTTAATGGTGTGACGCTGAATATGTGAAACAGCTAGTAATAGTAGTCAGCCCTAGCTTCGTCTTCTCTAGATTGTTCCAGAGACATTAATTCTCCGAAGAGATGCCAGAGATGTCCAGTCCCGAAGTTGACCCAGGTTTTTGAGTGAGTGAGTGAGTGAGTGAGAGAGAGAGAGAGAGACAGAGAGAGAGAGAGAGGGAGAGAGAGAGACAGAGACAGAGACAGAGACAGAGACAGAGAGAGGTGCAGGCATGGAATGGACTAGCACGACGTGGTCAAAATTAAAGATTTAACGGATTATAAAGCACAACCATCGCCTGGGATAATAATAATAATAATAATAATAATAATAATAATAATAATAATAATAATAATAATAATAATAATAATAATAATAATGATAATAATAATAATAAGGATATTTATATAGCGCTTTTTCCCAAGGAACAATATCAGTTCAAGGCGCAGTACTCACGCATTCATTATAAACATCCGGCTTCATACAAAATAAAATCAGACACTGGCTAACGAATAAGAGACGAGGGAGGGAGGCAGGAGGGGAGAACTAAGAAGGGGTCATAGGGTGGGTGTGGTGGCGGTGGTCTGAACAAAAATGGAGGAATGACGACGATGATGATGGGAGGCAAGATCAGAAACATTTAAGGAAAAGATTAGTTTTCAAATTGGATTTGAAAGTAGCTATGTTTGGAGAGCTGCGAAGAGAAAGAGGAAGAGAGTTCTAAGTTGAAGGGCACTGAGAAAGATTGAAAGCCACCAGAGGAGAGTTTGTAACGGGGTATGTGAAGCATGATGGTGTCAGAGGAAGAACGAAGATTTCTAGAAGGCTTTTAGAATTGAATGTTCTGGGTGAGGTAGGAAGGGGCTAAGCCACGGACGCACTTGTAACAAAAAATAGAGATTTTGCAGATAATTCTATGAGATAATGGAAGCCAGTGGAGTGAATGTAGAAGGAGAGTGATATGATCAGATTTTTTTTTCTTTTTGAGAACCAGACGTGCAGCTGAGTTCTGAAAACGTTGGAGCAGATAAATAGAAGCAGATGGAAATCCAGCCAGGAGAGAGTTACAGTAGCCTAACCTAAGCTTGACAAAATAAGAGAGGAAATGAGTTTGACAAGATAGCGACCATTTTAAAGACTTGTTGACTGGTCATCGCTTATTTGAGTGCCGTGGTATTTCAGATATCTTGCAGCAGGGATAAGTTGAAATGCTCGTTGGGCCAGGAAGACGCTATATAAGACAATATTTATTATAATGAAGCGTGGGTAAACCAACACATTCTTTTACTGCATATTTCCTTTTTAGCCGATGTTGACATACATGTATTCGCTCTCGACTTTATAGCAGACACCAATGTTTGGAGCACCTAACATAATTATACATAACATAATTATTTCTTGCTGATAGTTAAAGCATGCACATTTTACTAGACTTGGTGGGGGTGGAGGATAGAGAGAGAGAGATGGGCGGGGGGGGGAGGGGGGGGGGGGGCACTCTGTTGTGTTACGTTCTTTTTATCACACGTGAGGCTCACTTGAGCTATCTATCGCTTTATCTATATATATAAATTGCTTAGCCGGAAGTCCTTCTTCGCCGTTACTATAAAGTTTGTCTCCTATGGACGCTGATCTGGGCAGGTGCTGAGTGCTGCTGATCGGCCTGCTGTGTGCTCAAAACCACCCAAATCGTTATAGCCGACATTTCCTTACCGAACGTTTAACCGTTTCTGAGATAAATAAATAAACAAAATGTCCACAAACTGCAATAGCCTCATTCCGCGCGCTTCCATTAAAAATCAAATTGAGGTTTCAGCATGTTTTCCCATATAGACCAAAAAATTTATTGTTTTTGTACGAAGCATTGATAGCTCAGTCGGTAACGCTTTCGTCTACCGTTTAGGGCGACCCAAGTTCGAATCCGATGCGGGCCATATATTTTTTTTTTTCCCCACTACAATATGGATATTTTTCTTTTTAATGTAGGCTTATTATTATTATTATTATTATTATTATTATTATTATTATTATTACTATTATTATTAGTAGTATTAGTATTATATCTTATATCAAATTTTCTTTTAAAACCTTAGTGTTTATGATTACTATTTGTATTATTCTATATTCATTATTATTATTATTATTATTATTATTATTATTATTATTATTACCAAGGATCGGGATGGGGTGGTACGTTATTATTATTATTATTTTTATTATTATTTTTATTATTATTATTTTTATTATTATTATTATTATTATTATTATTATTATTATTATTATTATTATTATTATTATTATTATTATTATTTGTATTATTATTATTATTATTATTATTATTATTATTATTATTATTATTATTATTATTATTATTTGTATTATTATTATTATTATTATTTATAAACTAATAATAATAATTATTATTATTATTATTATAATTATAATATCTTATATCAAATTTTATTTTAAAACCTTGGTGTTTTTTATGATTTCTATTTGTATTATTCAATATTATTATTATTATTATTATTATTATTATTATTATTATTATTATTATTATCAAGGATCGGGATGGGGTGGTACGTGTAGGTAAAAGGGGGCTACGGGTAGGTTTAAAGGGGCATGGGTAGGCTTAATGGGGCATGGGTAGGCATAACGGGGATACGGGTATATATAAGGGGGTATGGTGATGGTCGATTCCTTTCATCCATACCTGCGAAACGATCAACGGGGAAGTATCAAGGAGGGTACAGGTAGGTTACAAGGGGGGTACGAAAGGTATCAAGGGGTTATGGGGAGGTATCAAGTGGGTTCGGGGAGGTATCAAGGGGGTATGATGAGGCATCATGGGGGGGGGGGACGGGGAGATATCAGAGGGGGGGGGGGTATGGTGAGGTATCAAGGGGGATATGGGGAGGTATCATCGTCCAAATGAAACTCGCAGACAACAGTTGTCTCTCTGTCTAGATTTTAAACAGCAACCTGTGTACCCTGGCTTGCCAGGGTACAAAAACCACTAGTTCATCATACGTAAGGTTAGTTGTGTGCTATCACACCGCTTGGCTAGAGCGAATACGCTACAGGCACCCACATTGAGTAATGCCCTTGTGGTGAGACCATTAACTAAGATTGCGCTCGGGAAGACACAAAGTAAAAACAACACCTAATGTCATGCGGAGTAGAGTAGGATAATTATGGAACATACCGACCTCCAATAGTGTCTGTGCATGGCATTGGTTGTAAGCTTTCAATGGTAACCCCTAGAACTCCTAGTGCAAGAGAATTGTGCTGGTCTAGTCTCCAATGACGAAGGTTTCAATGCCTAAGGTTGCGAGTTCGATCCCCCCCGCCGGGGGTGAATTATCTCACTTATTTTCGCCGAGAGTTTGTCCACTTTCCTCCCTCCCTTGGCGACGGTATTGACTGCAGGCAATCTAAATTGGTTCGAATACAAAACTAATGTTATATCTGTCTTTCTAATAGTGATCTCCGGCCTTTTCGCTACTCGCTTGAATGTTTGAGTAGGTGTTTCCTGTGCTTGTAAATTACAATCGTTTTATAGAGTATGTTACATGAAATCCTGTATGTCGGAAACAGAAAGATATTACACCGCTTTGTGTCTAATGTACAAAAAGAAACCGCGTGTAGTCTAACATCTATTTTTTTTTTAAGTGCGAGTTAGTGACATATTGCACACTTGGGTTTTTTTTCGGGTGACGTACAAACAATCATGGTGTATGGTTGGGATGATGTACATGATGAAGTGTGGTTTAAGTGCTGTCGTTTGGCTTCCATTGTGTTCGCACCAGATCAGACAGCAACACTGTTACTGGAGCTGTTGTTGCCTGCCTCAGGGTACAGAAACCTACCTTTCACACAGGATGCGTGAAAGACCACCCAGTAGAGATCACGCAACGTTAGTCCCAGTGACGTACGGGTACAGAGTGCACAACTAGCAGGAAAATGTCCACACCTTGGGTGGCTTTGGGTTAGGAGTTAACTCTTTTCGTGCTGCACTGTTCATGCGACTTATATGCACCAGCCTGCGCATGTATTATGATCGTCTACTGATTCCGTTGAGTTGAAAATAATATCTGGAAAAGTCTCAGAAAGTTTGAAAGAGTGGAAACCGTGACAGGCACGTCCTTCTTCTTTCAAACTGCAGTTGAAATAAAAGGCTTCTTCTTCCTTTTTTTTTCTCCTTCTTCTTCTACTTCTTCTTCTTCTTCTTCTTCTTCTTCTTCTTCTTCTTCTTCTTCTTCTTCTTCTTCTTCTTCTTCTTCTTCTTCTTCTTCTTCTTTTTTCAAACTGCCGTTGAAATAAAGCCCTTCTATTTCTTTTTCTTCTGCTTCTTCTTCATCATCATCATCATCATCATCATCATCATCATCATCATCATCATCATCATCATCATCATCATCATCATCATCATCATCACCTTCTTCTTCTTCTTCTTCTTCTTCTTCTTCTTCTTCTTCTTCTTGTGAAACTACAGTAGAAGAATGAAAAAGAGTTTCTTCTTCACTGAACGGAATCCTTTCACTGCCCTCAAAAGTTGAAGACAGTTCAGGAAAAAAAAGAGACTGAGGTGACACAGTGACAAACTTGTAGTATAAAACTTTGTTAGATGGACAAAATAAAAAAGCAGACATCACATAACGATAAAACAAGCATACAACCAACCATAATAAAACAGACAGCAGACGGCACAATTAACAATGTTACGGAAGTGCACCCCTTACCTCCAATTCTTGCGTATTTTTTTTTGTCTCCCTTTACACACGAACATTAATCTACTTCAATAATCAAAAGAAAAAAACGTCGAACAAGAACAATAATACGTTCTCAAGCGCCGTTAAAGTTTTACTATCTCTTTCATATATTATTTTCTTGTTATGTAATCTCCATTGATTGTTCTGTCTGAAAGAACACGATCTGCATCATTCTTTGTTGTAATTTTGCTTTGTTTACTCTTTGTTATTCCTTTTTTAACGAGAATGAGAGTGGACAGTTCTTGATCTTTTTTTTCGTTCGATCAGTAACAGCAGTCTTTCTGAGGCCTTTCTTTCTTCGTGCATCTGTTTGTCTGCATTCTTCGCTCCTCATTGAGTGTAAAGGCAGAAAGACGAACAAAATCTGTCTTTTCTGCATTTTTATTTTGTCTTCTTTTATTTCTTCCGATCAGTTACAATACGTTTTCTATTTGACTTTTTTCTTCTTCTTTGAGCGAAGAACGTATCTTTCTTTAATTGTTATCATGGTAACACTTTTATTCTTGTAGTTTTCCTTCGTTTTGGGGGAAGAAAAGTGACCATTTGGTTCGGTATCTCAGTCCTCGATAAGGTTTAAAAGAGCAAGAAATAGTGCATCTCTCTCCTACATGTTTCTCCTCCCCCTCCCTCCCATCCTCTCCCTAATGAAATTTTTTTTAAAAAAGATCTTAAGGGTTACCCATTGTCGTCACGTCAACGCCGGTGCGTACCAATCCATTTTCGTAGCCGTTAAAATCGCTGCCAACTTTATTCCTCCCTGAGAATTCCAGAATCCCCCCACAGATATCGTCTGCTGCTGTAGCGGCTGGCACGCAATCTGAATGGATAGTTCGCCCCGTGTTCTTGTGGAGAAGTCGGGAGCTTTAGAGAAGAAAAAAAACACCAACTTTCCGATATCTCATCCGCACCCCCCAAACCCCTCCTTCTTACCGCGCACCCCACTCTCCCCTTCCCTCCCGTTTTTTTTCTTTCCTGCTTTCCTGCCATTTCCTTTTTTCCCCTGACACTTCTGAGTCTCGTTCATGAAGACAAATTGCTTATTCCTATTGTATTAGTTTTTGTTTTGTTTGTTGGGTTGCCTATCTTGATGACATGTTTTTATTGATGTTTTTTTAAAATGTTTTGTTATTGGCCCTTCTTTCACATGTTTCTTGTGCTCTTCTGAATATTTATATCTTCGATCTTGGTGACATATTTTTGTATTGATGTTTTTCCCCGGTATTTTTGTTATCATCCATGTTTTCTCCGTGTTCTCTAGCATTTTGCTTATTGACATTTTTATCTGTAGTTTGATTATTTCCCCCTCTTTTTCAACTGTTCTTAGTGCTTCTGAATTATCCTTATTTGATCTTGGTGATAACTTTCTTATTGATGGTTTTATCAGTATTTTTGTTATCATCTAATCTTTCCCGTACTGTGTAGACTTCTTATTGACATGGTCCTGATTCGGCTCTTAGCAGTCCGCTGGACCCTATAAGTTTTTTTTTTAAAAAACAATATTGAATATCTAATCTAATCTCCTTATTGACATTTCTATCTGTATTTTTGTTGGCTTTCACCGTTCTCCCAACTGTCTTTGCTCTTCTAAATGTCCTTTTTCGATCTTGTTGACAAATTTCTTATTGATGTTCTTAATCAGTATAATGTGTGCTAGCATCCACTCTTTCCACGCATTTTCTATCTCCTTATTGACATTTCTATCAGTTTTTGTTGTTGTTATTTTTTCTTTCTCTCCCCTTTGTCTTTGCTCTTCTGAACGTCCTTTTTCGATCTTGTTGACAAATTTCTTATCGCGTTTTTTTTTCTCCGTATTCTTGTTACCGTCTCCTCTTTTCTAGACACCGAGTTTTCGCTTGACGTCACGTTTCTTATCTTGTTTTTTTACTCTCAGCTATTGTCTCTTGTCTTGTAGAGGATTTTCGTTGTTCAATGCTACGCTCTTTTTCTCGCTAGCGTTGTGATCATGTCGTGTGTGTGGAAATATTTAAGGGCTGGATAAATTGTCCATCTTTCCTTTCATTCCTTTTGTTTAGTTGGCATTCCTTGTTTTGCTTTGTTCTGTCTTTTGTTGTTTTAGTTCTTTACTTTGCACGTTGGTTTATTTCGTTGTCCAGTGTTGGAGCAAGACAAAAGTGGCCTTTTTTTAAAAACTGTTCATCATAGCAATGTAATTGCTTTAAGGGTTCAGATTTAGGCCGCCTCCCTCTCCTCCCCACTTCCCCCATCCACCCACTTTTGCTCTTTCCTAGAGGGTTATTACTTTCTGCCGTATGGTCAATGGTGGGTGTAGACGTTAAACTTCAATGTTCATGCATCATTCCCTTTTTTTTTTTAATCTCTTCTTTTTATTGATGGACAAATCGAACGCTTCAAAACCGTCTGTCAACCTTTCATGAAACCATACTTTCGTTTTTGTGAAGTGAACAGTTTTGTAATATGTACTTATCGCTGTCCTTTCTTTCTTTCTTTCTTTCTTTTCTTTTTTTCTTTCTTTCATTCTTTAATTCTTTCATTCTTTTCTTTGTTTATTTCTTTCTTTTTTAAATTTCACATTTTTTCTGTAATGTTTTCTTTTATTATTTTTCTTTTTTTTCTTTTTTCTTTTTTTCTTTTTTTCTTTTTCTTTGTTTTTTTTTTTCGTTTTATCTTTTTTTCTTCTATTTTCTTTTCTTTCTTTCTTTATTTTTTTTTAAACTTTCTTTAATGAATGAGTTCATTTCTTTTATCATCTTTACTCGTCCGTTTGTTCATTACAGGGGCCAATTGTATGTCGCTGAACTGTCTATTACTACTGACTTATTTTCTGTCCAGAATGTTACCAATCTTTGCACAGATTGTTATAGTATAATTCGTGGATGTGTGTTTACCCAAAGAAGGCATGCGCCCTAGGCTAACAAGAAAAACTCTTTAATAACTGTCTATATTGTCGTTAATTTACGTTATACAAGTTCTCACTGACCTGTGTAGTTCGGTATTCTCTGTCTGTCTGTCTGTCTTTCTGTCTGTCTGTCTCTCCCCCCCCCCTCTCATCTCTCTCTCTCTCTCGCTCTCTGTCGCTCCGCCTTTTTCCTCCTCTTTATATTTAATTTTCACCACCCCCCCCTTTCTCTTCCCACTCCTCCTAATCATCATCATTATCATCATCAACATGACCATCGTCGTCATCATTATCCTCCTCGTCATCATCCCTCTTCTTTCTTTCTTTCTTTCTTTCTTTCTTTCTTTCTCCTCTACCTCCTTTCATTTCAGTTCTAATATTTAAAATCATTTCATTAATTAATACACTGATTTAGACATTCAGATACAACCACACACGTAATATACCTATACACGCAGACACACACATACACACACACACACACACACACACACACACCTACAGGAGTTGACCCCGTTAAGCGGTCTTTAACAATTTTCCATCATTACGCTGCCGGTATATATCTGGCTACTGAACAGCTCTATGAACTCCAAATTATTCCAAATTATGGAATTTGCTTCGTTTTTGCATTCTAAGAGCTGTGGTATATAAATTATTTCTCTAAAGCAACAAACATGGAAGTGTGATTTCTTACCATCATTGTGCAGCCATTGTGTGTGCTCTCTTTGGCACTGTCACGAAGAGAGGGGTTGGGGGATGGGGGTTAAGCTATTAATCTCTAGCGCGTTATTACCTCCTTTGAATAGGTTAATGGTGCGGCGACATTCAGGAGATTAATGCTGGGCCAACTTAATAATCAGACAGGGAAAAAGACGAGAACGAAAATAAAGTTACAATAGTCAAGAAATTCACATTCAAAGGCCAATCCGGGTAATTGCGGTTTCTATAACTATCTACTTTATTTAATTTAAATTGGAGAGTCTGGGTCAGATGCTTCTAGCGTGAGTCATAGGCGTAGCGTCTTTTAGTAAGGAGTAGTCTGGAGGTTTTCTGGATAGTCAATGTTTGGGATACTAGAGCTATCGTTGACTGATCTCATCACCGGGCGAGAGTGTATCTGTATGGTTTCAAAAGTCACTCTGGTAATCTGGCGAGGGGGGATTCTCGTAGGCTTAGGCACTTAGCTATGTACTGTAGTGCGGAGATTTGTCCAGGATACTCTGGATGGCTTGTTGGCGTTAGTAGCAGGGTGTGGGCGAAAGATGCAGGTCAGTGGTCACGCGATGATGACTCATGGACCACGAGTGCTCGTCTTGTTGTTGTGGCACAGGTATCGAATTCGGCTTACGTGGCTAGCCGGCTGGAAAATGGTGAAGTCCCAAGTCTCGCTTCTCATTGACCTCCTGCGTTGACAGGGGCCTGCGGCGGGTCAGTGACTGGGAGTTGATACAAAGCCGGGGTGATATGCCCGGTACAGGAACCCGTCTGCAATGTATACAGACGCTGTATCAGCTGGGGATAGGGATAGTGCGGATTCAGGGCCTGTGGTTATGATAGCCCGTCTCAGAATTCAAATTGGCTTGACCGGTCATGGGGTGAGCCAGTGCAAATACCAACAGTCAAACAATGCATCTAGCTTTACTGGGCCAAAGTGGAGTTTATTGGCAGCCGCTAGTAAGAGATACATTCGGCGCATAGGATGGGGTTGACAACATGGCAAATATTTATACATTGGGGCAAGCGGAAAGCAAATGGAGGGTACAGGGCAAATGGGGTGTAGGTCTGGGCTGTACTGTGGGCTTTAATCTATATGGAGGGACAGTATGGCATGGGATATTTACACAGGGGCCAAGCGGAGCATACAAGCATAAATCCAAACATGTCATGGGTCATATACAAGGTAGAAAGTATGTGCAAGGGAGAAATACAAGTCATAGCGACGCATCAAGGCAAAATTATAAACATGAACATACATATTGACAGGACGCATGAACATGATGGGCGAACGACGGGTGATGGGTCTGCTATATGACAAAGAGTAAGTTCCCTCTCTTACCTTAACTTAGACGGGTGGAAGCACAAGGGTACTGTCGAAACTCAGAGGTCACTCGGTGATGTTGACGTGTTTTCGGACAGCTGGTACTTCAAGGCAGGAAGGCTGGGGTCTGACGCTATGTCAGGGCTTGTGCCAGGCTTTAAGGAAGTGTCCCGGGGGGCGGGGCTTAAAGACTGGGCGAGCGAGCCGGCTAAAGATGGCTGGGTAGGGAGAGATGATGGCTGGCTGAGCGCGGTGCTGGACGGCTCGCGGCCGGGCTCAGAGTTGCAATTGCACGCCTCGTCACAGAGGCCCCCCCAAGGAAAAAGGCGAGGACGTAGGACTCGACGAAGACGCGGCCAATCAGCTCTGAGGTCGGCTGCCGGGTGAGACGATGGTTGGCGATGATCCGGGTGATGCGGGGCGATGCGGGGTTCCGGGTAGTCAATGGCGGATGCCCAAGGCTGGGGTCCGCGGAGCTGCCGGGTTTCGGCTACGGTTAGAGGGCGGCGGCGGGAATGAAGGCTGGGGCGTCGGCCCTCAGGGGCGACTCGCTGGAGTCGGTTGCGGGGTGACGGCTGAGGAAGTCTGCGCCGTGGTTGTCTTTTCCTGGGATGTGCTCCAGCTGGAAAGAGTACGCTTGGAGCAGCAGAGCCCATCTCATCAGCCGGGCGTTGAGCGATTTGGATGTCGCCAAGAAGGAAAGCGGCTGATGATCCACTTGGACGGTAAAGTGCGAACCGTAGAGATACAGTTGGAACTTCTGGACTGCCCAGACGAGGGCGAGACACTCCTTCTCCGACGTGGCGTAATTCTGTTCGGCCGGCTTGAGTTTCCGGCTGGCGTACGCGACGGGGAAGAGCGTCGGGGCGTCCGCGGAGTCCCGTTGAAGTAGAACGGCTCCGAGGCCTACGTCGCTGGCGTCTGTGCGCAGGACGAAGGGCTGTCCGTGGTTGGGGAGTCGCAGGACCGGCTGGGACGTCAGCTTGTCCTTGAGCTCCCGGAAGGCAGCTTCACATTGCGGGGTCCAGAGGACTCGGTCCGGTGCGGTTTTCCGGGTTAGACTGGATAGTGGCGCGGCGATCCCGTTGTAGCCGGGTACAAATTTCTGATAGAAGCCACTCAGTCCCAGGAAGGACTGAACATCTTTCTTGGTCTTGGGGCGTGGTGCGTCTCGAAGGCGCTGGACGGTCTTTTCCAGGGGCCGGAGCTGTCCACGGCTGATGGTGTGGCCAAGAAATTCCAGCTCCTGATAGCCGAACTGGCATTTGGTCGGCCGGGCAGTGAGGCCAGCTTCTTTGAGGCGGCGTAAGAGTTGGCGCACCACTCGCAGGTGCTCCTCCCATGTCTCCGTTGCGACGAGTATGTCGTCCATAAATGAGTGTATGAACGGACAGTGGAGGGGGTCCAACAGCTTCCGCATCATCGTGCTGAAAATACTGGGGGCATTGTGCAGACCAAACGGCAGAACGTTGAATTCATAGTGGCCGTCCATCGTGCTGAAGGCTAGGTACTGGCGGGATGAAGGGTGCACGGGAATCTGATAAAAGCCTTTGCTCAGATCCACTCGGGAGAAGTATCGGGCGGATTGTAGCTTTGCAAACAAGTCGGTGGGGTCGGATAGGGGTCCGGGCACGAACTGGGTTACAAGGTTCAACTGCCGGAAGTCGATACAGAGGCGATGTTCTCCGCTGGGCTTCCGTGATAGAACTATTCCTGCGCTGTAGGGGGAACGGGAGGGAGCGATGACTCCGGCTTGTAGCAGAGCCTCTACTTCCGTTCTGACTACTTGCTGCTGGGAAAGTGGGACGGGGTACGGTTTCTGGCGGACGGGAGTGGGGTCCGTCAGGGTCAGTCGAACTTCTTCCAGGTCCGTCCTCCCAGGAATGTCGGTGAGGACTTCCCGGTATTCCGCTACGATGGCGCGTAGTTGGCGTTGCTGGCCGGCGGGGAGTGAGGGGTCCAGAGAGACGTCCCGGAAGGATTCCTTCCCTTTTAGCGGAAATTCGGCGACGCCGGTCTCTGTGCCATCCACTTCGACGGCCAGCGCGACCGTGAGTAGCGAGTGGGAGTCTGGGGCGGGTGCAGGTTGCTCCAGGTACCCATATGTCCGCTGAGGGGCATGCTATGGCCAAGTTCCAGGACTTGGGGGCGAAGTGTCGCAGGCACGACGAGTTGGGAATGGTCGTCCTTCTGACGGAAGAGGAGTCCGTCTTCGACGAAAAAGTCCCCGGACTTGGGTGGAGTGCGTGCGGCGGGAAGTTTTCCGTAGCACTTGCGGAGGGTGACGTCGTTTTCTTGGGCCTTCCGGATCTGTTCCGGCATCTGGTTGGGTATCGGGGGTGGTGTCGCGGCTGTTTTCGCCTGGGCGCGCGTCTGGACGGCGGCCATCGACTCCACAGGCTGGGGCGGCATCCCCAAGAACACGTATCGGCATCCTAAAATCAGGTCGTACAGGGGCTGGTCCATCACGGCAGCTTGAATGGTCCCCGTTACGTATCGGCTGGTGACTTGGATCCGGGCTATAGGGAGCGTGGTGCTGGGTTGGGACGCGTCGGCCAACTTCAGGGTGATAGTCTCGCCGGTCAGGTCTTGTTCCCTGATGAACGAGCGGCGGACGACGGCGTCGAAGGTGAGACCAGTGTCGTATAGACAGTGGGCTGGGCGATTGTTGACGGTCACTTGCTCAGTGACGGCCGGTCGATCGGCGGGAGTGACGACGGGGGTTACCGGTTTCCCGTCGGGGGTAACTTGGCGTAGGGCTAGTACGGTACCTTGTTTGCGACGCTGGTCGCTGATGCGGCGAAAACATTTCTCCCGGGTATGTCCTCGGCGCTGGCAGTAGCCGCAGTAGAGCTCTGTGCTCCGCTTCCCTGGCTCTGCTCCGGGGGTTGGGCGTCCTTTGGGCGGTTGTGGACGGTGGTTCGCTGGCGGGATTGGCCGGCGAGGCTGGTGGCGGGTATCTGGCGACGAGGGTGCGGGGGGATCACGGCGAGGCTGTCTGTCGTCGGGATGGGCGGTGAGATAGCGGTCCGCGACGATGATCAGATCTTCAAGGCGAGCGGCGCCCTGTTCGGCGGCGAAGGTCCGAAGTTCCGCTGGCATGGTCCCTCGGAGTTGTTCGGCGAGCATCAACTCTAGCAATCCATCGTATGTCCTGGGTTCGTCAGTTTGCTCAATCCATTTGTCCCGTAGCGTAGCTAGACGGTCGGCAAACTGCGTGAACTTCTCCCCTTTCTCTCTCCGGGAGTTCCGGAAATTCTTGCGGTAGTGCTCACCTGAGAGCTCAAAACCATGCAGTAGGGCTCTCTTGAGGGCGGGATAGTCTCCCTCCTCGGAAGTCGGTGTCTTGGCCAGAATCTCATAGGCCTTCCCCTTAAGGCCATGACTGAGCTTGCGATACCAGAACTGGGGGTCAAGACCGTTTTCTCTCGCGACTCGTTCGAATCGGCCGAGATAGACTTCAATCGATTCGTCCCGTTCGACGAATGGGTCCAGGGGGAAGTTCATCCCCGGAATCGGCGGGGGGGGTGCGGGTATCCCGGTGCTGGTGGCGAAGCTGGGGGCGAGTAGCGAGTAGTCTTCGCTAGCGGGCGATGCGATACCCAAATCGCGGCGGTCGCGCTCAAGTTGGAGGAGTGCTTGGCGCCGTTCGAGCTCCTTATCCTTCCTTTTCTCTTCCAGTGCCGCTACCCTCTCGTCCTCCTCCTTCCTCCTTGCGGCGGCTCTCTCCTCCTCCGCTATCCTCTCTTTCGCCTCCTCTCTTCTCCGCTCGGCGGCTCTCTCCTCCTCTGCAAGCTTCTCCTTCGCCTCCTCTCTCCTCCGCTCGGCGGCTTTCTCCTCCTCTGCAAGCTTCTCCTTCGCCTCCTCTCTCCTCCGCTCGGCGGCTTTCTCCTCCTCTGCAAGCTTCCGGGCGGCGGCTTTCTCCTCCTCTGCAAGCTTCCGGGCGGCGGCCCGTTCCTCCGCGGCGATGCGCTCTTTCTCCTCCTCTTTCTTCGCCTCTCGCTCTTTGGCCCTCTCCTCCCTCTTCAACTTTTCCTCTGCCACGTGAGCATCTACGTTAGCCAAGACGTAGTCTTTGAGTTCGGTGCCGGCGAGCCCTAAGCTCTCGCCAATACTCTTGTACTTAAGCGCAAGCTCTCCCCGGTCGGCCATGGTAAGGGAGGTAACTTACCCTGTAAAAGGTCCTAACCGGAATGAGGGGCGCACACAAGGGGTACACTGACGGAAAACAAGGGGGTGGGCTGGATGAGCTACAATGAATCTGCAAAGGGGCGAATACAACACAACCACAAAGACAAAATGCAATCAATCAAAAATACAAAAATGAATGCAAGAAAAAAGCCTTCTGAGAAATCGCCACTCGGGAAAACCAGTAAGGGAACTAAGGGGCTATGCTATCTACTACTAGGCTTAGAGGGCTGGGTCCTATCTATACTGGGCTGGGGTGGAAATTACGCTAAGTCCTAAGTCTAGTCCAGTTGGGATGGGAACCTAAGTCTTTTGTCTCGTTGGGTTGGAGGGGGAAAACCTAAGTCTTTAGTCTCGTCGGGGTCGCCAAAGTTAATGTCACGAAGAGAGGGGTTGGGGGATGGGGGTTAAGCTATTAATCTCTAGCGCGTTATTACCTCCTTTGAATAGGTTAATGGTGCGGCGACATTCAGGAGATTAATGCTGGGCCAACTTAATAATCAGACAGGGAAAAAGACGAGAACGAAAATAAAGTTACAATAGTCAAGAAATTCACATTCAAAGGCCAATCCGGGTAATTGCGGTTTCTATAACTATCTACTTTATTTAATTTAAATTGGAGAGTCTGGGTCAGATGCTTCTAGCGTGAGTCATAGGCGTAGCGTCTTTTAGTAAGGAGTAGTCTGGAGGTTTTCTGGATAGTCAATGTTTGGGATACTAGAGCTATCGTTGACTGATCTCATCACCGGGCGAGAGTGTATCTGTATGGTTTCAAAAGTCACTCTGGTAATCTGGCGAGGGGGGATTCTCGTAGGCTTAGGCACTTAGCTATGTACTGTAGTGCGGAGATTTGTCCAGGATACTCTGGATGGCTTGTTGGCGTTAGTAGCAGGGTGTGGGCGAAAGATGCAGGTCAGTGGTCACGCGATGATGACTCATGGACCACGAGTGCTCGTCTTGTTGTTGTGGCACAGGTATCGAATTCGGCTTACGTGGCTAGCCGGCTGGAAAATGGTGAAGTCCCAAGTCTCGCTTCTCATTGACCTCCTGCGTTGACAGGGGCCTGCGGCGGGTCAGTGACTGGGAGTTGATACAAAGCCGGGGTGATATGCCCGGTACAGGAACCCGTCTGCAATGTATACAGACGCTGTATCAGCTGGGGATAGGGATAGTGCGGATTCAGGGCCTGTGGTTATGATAGCCCGTCTCAGAATTCAAATTGGCTTGACCGGTCATGGGGTGAGCCAGTGCAAATACCAACAGTCAAACAATGCATCTAGCTTTACTGGGCCAAAGTGGAGTTTATTGGCAGCCGCTAGTAAGAGATACATTCGGCGCATAGGATGGGGTTGACAACATGGCAAATATTTATACATTGGGGCAAGCGGAAAGCAAATGGAGGGTACAGGGCAAATGGGGTGTAGGTCTGGGCTGTACTGTGGGCTTTAATCTATATGGAGGGACAGTATGGCATGGGATATTTACACAGGGGCCAAGCGGAGCATACAAGCATAAATCCAAACATGTCATGGGTCATATACAAGGTAGAAAGTATGTGCAAGGGAGAAATACAAGTCATAGCGACGCATCAAGGCAAAATTATAAACATGAACATACATATTGACAGGACGCATGAACATGATGGGCGAACGACGGGTGATGGGTCTGCTATATGACAAAGAGTAAGTTCCCTCTCTTACCTTAACTTAGACGGGTGGAAGCACATGGGTACTGTCGAAACTCAGAGGTCACTCGGTGATGTTGACGTGTTTTCGGACAGCTGGTACTTCAAGGCAGGAAGGCTGGGGTCTGACGCTATGTCAGGGCTTGTGCCAGGCTTTAAGGAAGTGTCCCGGGGGGCGGGGCTTAAAGACTGGGCGAGCGAGCCGGCTAAAGATGGCTGGGTAGGGAGAGATGATGGCTGGCTGAGCGCGGTGCTGGACGGCTCGCGGCCGGGCTCAGAGTTGCAATTGCACGCCTCGTCACAGGCACTAACATTATGTGGTCATTGTGTGTAAGCTCATCTGTATCAACATTATGTGGTCATTGTGTGTAAGCTCATCCGTATCAACATTATGTGGTCATTAATAAACTCATGTGTACCATCATTATGTGATCATTTTGTGTATGCTCATTTGTACTAACTTTATGCGGTCATTGTGTACCATCATTAAGTAGTCATGGTGTGTAAACTCTTATGTACCATCATTATGTAGTCATTGTTGGTAAGCTCATCTGTACCATTATTGTGTAGTTAATTTGTGTAAACTCTTATGCATTATTACCAGGCGGTCTGCAGGTGTACCATCATACTTATAAAGATGTTACATTCTAAAATCACATAATTTGTAAACTGATTTCAAATACATTGAATTGAAATCTTCAAAAAGACTTTATTGTAAATCTTTAGTGGATTTTAGTTAACTAGCAGAAGAACATGTTAAAGACATTGGTATTATGATGCTGAGAATATGAATAAACTTTACTTGACTCACTATGAAAACTGCTTTGAAGTTTGATGCAGAATGTGCTTTAAAAAAAAACTTATGTAATCGTAACTGAGTTGAGCAACAGAATGAGAAAAAGATAGAGAAAAAGAAAACACAAATCTGTCAAATGGCTTCAGTATAAATGTATTCAAACTGTAATACATATTTTAATGTTCAAACAACTGGTAGCGTGCAGGACTATGCACAATACATAAACATGTGTGGTTAGCAGACAGTGGCAATGGGTGAGCTGGCATCTCAAAGATAGAAAATCACACTGGTTTTGTTTGGTTTCATATTTATCAATATTATAACAAATCAATTAGTTAGTCATTGTTTATAGGGTCTAGCGGACTGATAAAAGCCGAATCAGGACCACAACTCAGTTGAAAGAGGGCTCACTCCCAATCCATATAAAAGATCTGCTGAAACAACCCTAACGGTAACACTGAAGGCACTCCACCAGCCGGTCACTTTTACAATAAAGGCATCCCATGCAGGGGACGCTGAGGCTATACTCTTAATTTATCGAACCCCCGTTTAAAAAATTGGAATAAAAACATGATAAAACATTAAAACAAAACACATACATATTAAATGCCTACATTGCTAAATAATATCAAAGAAAGCCCTAGTGTCCATTTGGCAGAGCGTCCAATATCCCCAAGCTGACCCAATACACAAAAGAGGAGTTTTGGGAGAGTTTTCAAGAAAAAAGGTAGATGACTGGTCTAGCGAAGAAGATAGTAGAGCTATAGAACAGAGTATGAATACGAAAGAACAAAGAAGAAAGACTGCTACAGTGGGAATTTAAACTACAGCACTAAATTTTCAGAAAGTGAGGATGCTATTCATACAGAAACCCCCGGCAACTCCACGGTGGTGTTACTTCCAACACACACAAAAATAAAAAATAATCAGTCAACTAACAAGAAAATCATCCAAATGTAACAAAAAAATGTGTTTTTTAAATTTAAAAAAGCACATATTTAACAACAAAAAACAAAAACAAAAAAGTGGGGAAAAACCCCTACAACAACACTAATTAAAAAACATAAAAGTCAATAAATTGCACATTTTGCAGACATCTTTACATACGCACGGAACGCACATTCATCACTCAGACATGCAAAGTCACTATTATTAGAAGATGGAAAGGGAATCTAATTTTAATTTTGAAATGTTTAGATTGACTGCATCCAATATTTTTATTGAAGGGAGCGAGGAAACCAGAGTACCCAGAGAAAACCAACAGTGACCTGAAAAGCCTCGTACCTACAAGTCGCACAAGTTCATCCCTTGATATTTGATATTCGAGCTTCGATATTTTTATTTACACTGCCCAAGCACGAACATCGACATAAGAGATTCGGCTATTAATTTGCATAACTTCGTGTAACATAAAATTAATATGGGTGCTTGGGCTGTGTCAGTAACGAATGGTGGTTTAATTGAATGAATGATAATGGTAGTGCTTCGGCTTGCGGATCGGAAGGTCCCGGGTTCGAGCCCTGGCCGGGCCATTGTGTTGTGTCCCTGGGAAAGACACTTTACTCCTGTTTTCCTACTCCTTCGGATGAGAGTATAAACCGAGGTCTAGTCTGTGTCGCATACATTCCATCATAACGGACTTTAAAGATCCTGACGCTCATGTCCTAGACGGGTGAGTGCCGGTGACAAGAAAACACCCAGCATGCACCTAGGTCCTTCTCCCCCATCCCTGGCTGCCCAGGATTGTGCTCAGTTGTCCGGGCGTCAGACCATGCGCCCAAAGGCTGCGGGTGGGCGTCTCGGGCGGCTTGAGTTAGATCCTGTATCGGCCAGCGCCTTGAGCAGCTCTTGAGCTGGAAAAGCGCTATATAAGAACGATTAAATAATAATAAATAATAAATAAGTACATCAATGTCTTATCAATTTCCTGAAAACCTGTAGCAGTCTACTTAGTAAACAGGGCAACATACAAACCATTGTTTCAAAGTGCTACAGTCACACAGAGCTGTGCATGGCATCTACTATGATTGCTAAAGGATGCTCTAAAATAAAATAGAAAGATCATTCAAACACTGAACCATTTCATTATAAGTATTTAGGGCACTGTTCGGGATGCATATTTGCAGACAACAGGACAGAGCTGCTCAAAGTGCTGGCCGATACAGGATCTAGCCAAAGCGGCCCAAGGCGCCAACCTGCAACCTCTGGGCGCATAGTCTGATGCTCAACCTGCAACCTCTGGACATATAGTCTGACTCTCAAACGACTGAGCACAATCCTGGACGATGAGGTATTGGACCTAGTTGAGTGCAAAGTGTATTTGGGTAGCTGGCACTCGCCCAGCTAGAACATGAGCGTCAAGATCTTTAAAGTCCGTGCAATGGAATGCATGCATGCAGACTTGATCTCAGTTTATACTCTCATCTGAAATACTAAAAGAAATGTTATCCTTTCCAATTGCCCACTGCATGCTTACCTAAACTAAACACTTCAAAATATAATCGATTTTTTTCACGCGCACCCAACTGTCTTAATTATGTTCATGGCATTGTACATGTGCCCTTGACCCATCCAGCTCACACGAAATCTCTATTACCAATCATATTTGGCACTCACCCTAAGACAAGCATACATTTAATTTTGATCTTTAACGATTCTTACATCTCATGAAAACTGACAGTGGACGCATCAAAATATTGATTACACCTCATCAATAAAGATCATGCATAGTCCATTTCGCCATTTCAATTTGTTTGGTCACTGCTTCCTCTAAACATGACTCAGCACACTATTCAATTTCAACAAGTTAGATTGTCAGAATTTTTTAGCAACAATTTATTCACGGACTAGAGAAAGCAGTACCAGCACAATTTGTGTCCCCAACGATTCATGCTTTCAGTCACATACTGTACTGTACAACGAGACGGAAATACTGTAGAATTACAGAAGGAAAGAACACTGAACGTTTAAATTACATTACATAATTGTTGCTTTAGGTCCAGCGGACTCTTCTGAGCCAAATCAGGACCGGACCACCCCCAATCCGCATAAAAAAAGATCTGCTGAAACAACCCTAGTGGGAAAACTGAATGCCCCCCCACCAGCCAGTCACTTTACAATAAAGACATCCCACGCAGGGGACGGCTGAGGCTTCACCCCAACTTATCGAACCCCCGTTTACAAAAACAAAATAGAATACAAACATCATTATAAATTATCAACAAAAAACATACATATAAAATGCCTACATTGCTAAATAATAACATCATAGGAAGCCCTAGTGACCACCTGGCAGAAAGCGTCCAATATTCCCAAGCTGATCCAACAGACCTCATACACAATTGATTGATTGATTGATTGTTGCTTTAGGTCCAGCGGACTCCTCCGAGCCAAATCAGGACCGGACAACCCCCGATCCACATAAAAGATCTGCTGAAACAACCCTAGAGGGAAAATTGAATGCCCTCCACCGGCCTGTCACTTTACAATAAAGACATCCCACGCAGGGGACGGCTGAGGCTTTACCCCAACTACTCGAACCCCCGGTTACAAAAAACAAAATAGAATACAAACATCATTATAAATTATCAACAAAACATATACATATAAAATGCCTATATTGCTAAATACTAACATCATAGGAAGCCCTAGTGACCACCCGGCAGAAAGCGTCCAACACTCCCAAGCTGATCCAACAGACCTCATACACAAACAAGGAGTCTTGTCCAGGAAGAGTTTTCAAGAAAAAAGGTAGGTCATTGATCTAGCGAAGAAGAAGATAGTATAGCAGAGTGATAGGACAGAGCAGGAAAGGGAAAGAGTAAATGAGGAAGACAGCGACAGTGGGAATTTAAAGCACTAAATTTCTCGAAAGTGGGGATACTATTTATACTGAAACCCCCGGCACCCCAAACAAGGAGTCTTGTCCCGGAAGAGTTTTCAAGAAAAAAGGTAGGAGACTGATCTAGCGAAGAAGACGATAGTATAGCAGATTGATAGAACAGAGCATTACATTACATTACATTACATTACATTACATTACATTACATTACATGATTATTGTTTTAGGTCCAGCGGACTCTTCCGAGCCAAATCAGGACCGGACAACCCCTACGAATACCATGTAACGTGGACAAAAATGTTGGTCATTAGACAGAGACACTTGAATCCCAGCAAAGGTACAGAAAAACTATCATTATCAATAATGTTGTGCAACTGATTTTTCTGTACCTTTGCTGGGATCCAAGTGTCCCTGTCTAATGACCAACATTTTTGTCCACGTTACATGGTATTGGTATTGCTTACTATCCAAAAATCCTATTTGAATCAATTATAAAAAATATTCACATTATAATATTTATTAAAAAACAACAAGAAAAAAAACTGCATGCGCACAAGCACACACATCACTTACGTGCAAGCACACCAATCACCCAGTTACATGCATATGAGAGCTAGTAGGCCTATGTCTCCACCAATCACCCAGTTACATGCATCAGAGCTTGTGGGCCTATGTCTCCACCAATCACCCAGTTACATGCATCAGAGCTAGTGGGCCTATGTCTCCAGCAATCACCCAGTTATATGCATAGCAGAGCTAGTGGGCTTATGTCTCCACAACCTCCCCGGCTGGTCATGATAAAAGTAAATAAAAACGAATACTTTTCCATGTACAAACTGTTTTTTCCTTGCCACTAGTTATATTCTAACATTCTTTATACTTCTCAATAGCTAAGGTAAAAATAATGAGCCTGAATCAGGACTGTAGAAATATCTACAGTTGGCAGGTAGAGGTGGTGGAGACGCAGGCCTACTAACTCTGCTACACAGTGTGATTGAACACCACATAAATGAGGAATGTACATGTCCATGGTATTCCCTCTCATCTCTCTTCACTCCAAAGCCAATAAAGTTTCTGAATTTTCCTTTTTTGCCAAGGTCGACAAACAAGTCGAAGGAAAGTGAAAGTGTTTGCTCGAACATTTCAACTTGCAAACACAATTTAGGCTGCTTGACCGTTTCTACCGGCACAGTTCTGCAGTTCAAAATATAGTTCTCAGTTTCACAAACCTAAAAAATAGTAGGGATCTTTCACACATACCACTTGATGCTACATGAGTCATTTTTGGTGCCATTCATATACAGGCAATTGCCTTGGTCACAGAATTTTCAGTAATTGGTTTCAAACGACGTTCTACATTACATTACACATTGTTCCACAAAACCATGCTGTCATCAAAGGTTGTCTACACAGTGCATACACGCAGCCATTTAGTGCATGAAGTCTTTACCAGTGAAAAGGTTTAGTGTACTTAAAACATGAGGAATCACAACATCACACTATTTTTGGAGAGCTGCAATGGTGCAGCAGTGGACCATCAGTCTCAAAAGTCCAGAGTTTGGCATCTAGAAGTTTCTGAAGCAGTGCAGGTGTGACTGAAAAGATCGAGTCCCTCATACACAGAGTTTGTACACAGTGTTTTTATCTAGCTGCGTTAGCTGTTGCTGTGGCCCGATTTCTTACAAAATCTTTTATGTTTTTCCAAGTTATGTGCCTGAGAACAGGTTCTTTTTGGAGGCAGTCTTCTATAACAGCTTTACCAGGTAAGGTGTGGAGGTGAATGTAGCGACCCAACTGTCGATAACAAGCTGCTACTTCCTCTTTACTCCATGGACGCCTGGCTGGATGCTCTGCAGAAAAACCAAAATGTTACTTGTTTACTATATAAAGCCCAACTGTGGTAATATTTTACAACCAACCGTAATTAGTAAATTGTGTGGGGTGGGAGGAAGAAAATAGGGAGGATGTGTGGGGGTGAAAGAGGGTGTCCACTATGGATAAATCCATAGCTTCAAGAGTTTTTTAAGATATAATGTGGAGATATTTCGAAGCACAATCAACAGGTTTTCTACTTTCTAGGTGCAGCCAATGAAACTGTCGGATAATTAATTATATTTACTAGTTTAGATGTGAATATCAATATAACATTATCCAAGTATTTAGCAGTCAGGTGAAACTTTTTATTTATTGCAACAATGTGACAATGTTACGGATATAAAATTAAATGCTTTACTGTCATAAGCAAGCAGAATTCTATAAAAAACAAACTAAGTGGTCGGCGGTGTATTCCCGTCCTGTACTGTGCAATCAATAAATGCTTGATACGGTCTAACAACCCCTGTTTTTAACTGACAGTACGAGTTCATTACAGCCACCTTAATAAACTGCACGGTCTCTTTGTTAATAAAGAGAGAGAGAGAGAGAGAGAGAGAGAGAGAGAGAGAGAGAGAGAGAGAGAGAGAGAGAGAGAGAGAGAGAGAGAGAGAGAGAGAGAGAGACATATAGAGAGAGAGACACACAGAGAGAGAGAGAGAGAGGGGGGGGGGGGGCCGCGGAGGGGAAAGGCAAAAAAAACCCCGAAAGTCAACTTTATTAAATGTCCGATACATTATGGCGAAGTTACTAGATAATTTTGGAGAAAATAACAATAAATATAACATAGTGTCAACCACAAACACTATCCTTTGTACCCAGGCTTCCGTAATTTGTTAATTTCTAACCTTCAAGCTGAATTATATTTTTCAATTTCGTATTTTATTTTTAGATATTTGTTAAATGCAGAATTTCCCATCGTTAAGTCAGCTAAAGATCACATCCGGTACATTCACCAACATTTAGATCTCGGCATGTGTATGCTGTTTTTGTACAGTAGTTAACTGCTCTGTGGGTTCGGGCATTAAATAGAATAGACCCAACGTTTCCCGGCGTGTCGTAAGAGGCGACTAACAGGGGTGATGTTAGCACGGCATCACTGGGCGAAAGTCTTCTACACAGAAGTCACCGGCCAGGGCGGAGGAACCTCACGTTACTACAGGTTCAACGACCATGTGCTCAGGGCCAAGGCGAGCCACACTGTATTCGTGGATTTCGGCTGTGGCCAACAGCCTGAAGAGGATTGGGCACCGCCAGGTCTTTTTGCCCAAGACACACTACATGATGACACAATCCACTAATTCCATTCCGGATCGGTCGTCGCCCGGCACAAGGACCGCGCCTTCCGTTGGCCACCAGGACGGAGGTGTTAAGTATGCTACTGATGGACAATTTAGCAAGATCCGCACGAGAAACAACATCGCCATAGGAACCTGGAATGTCAGGACTCTAACTGCGGAAGGAAAATTAGAAGAACTGGCCCACGAGTTGGACCACTATCGATGGAACGTTCTAGGCATCAGCGAACTGCGCTGGAAAGGCCTAGGTGAAGCAATGACCGACAAAGGCCACAAGCTCTATTTCAGCGGTAGAGATGACAGGCACGAACACGGCGTTGGATTCTTGGTCCACAAGAACATTCTAGCCACTGTCATGGGTTGCCGCCCAGTCTCCAGTAGACTCATTACCATCCGCCTGAGAGCAGCCGGTTTCAACATCACCATCATCCAGGCCTATGCCCCAACATCAGACTATGACGACAGCGAAGTGGAGGATTTTTATGAAAATCTACAGGCGGTCCTTGACCAAGTGCCGAAGAAGGACATAGTCATAGTGCAAGGCGACTGGAATGCCAAGGTTGGCCAAGATGCGCACCACAACTGGGGAGACACATGTGGACCCCACTGCAACAACGAGACAAATGACAGGGGTCTGAGACTCTTGGAGTTTGCCAGATACAACAATCTGGTACTGGCAAACACGCTTGGTCTCCACAAAAACTCCAGACAATGGACATGGCACAGTCCTGGCGGGGAGCATCACAACCAAATAGACTACATCATGGTCAAGAAACGCTTCAGATCAAGCATCAACAATGGCAAAACACGCACTTTTCCAGGAGCAGACATCGGAAGTGACCACGATCTCGTGATGATGTCTTTCCGACTCCACTTGAAGAGAGTAAATACAGCAAAGTGCACTAGACTGAAGTTCGACCTGGACAAACTGCAAGACCCGGAGGTGGCAGAACTATTTCAGGCCACAATTGGAGGGAAATTTGCACCACTGCTCATTTTGGGGGCTGGTGAAGTAGATGTCAACACCATGACCACCACCTTCAACTCAGCTGCGACAGATGCCGCCACTGAGATCCTTGGCATGCACCGACCAAAGAAGAAGCCGTGGATCACACCTGAACTTTTGGATCTGTGTGATAAACGAAGAGAGATGAAAAAGAAAAAGAACACTTCACAGGGAGCTGATGTCTACCGAAAAATCAACAATGACATCCGAAAAGGCATGCGCACAGCAAAGGAGAACTGGATAGAAGATCAATACCAGGAAATAGAGAACAGTCTGAACAAGAACAACAGCAAGAAGGCCTACCAGACAGTGTGAGGCTGACAAGTGTCAAACAGCCCAAAGTCTCCACGATCCAAAGCAAGTCTGGCATATGCCTTACAGAAGAACAAGAAGTCTTGGACAGATGGACAGAGTACTGCTCTGACCTTTACAACTATACACCAAATGGAGACCCATCAGTTCTAGCATGTCCCGAGAACAGAGAAGAAGAAGAAATCCTCCCAATTCTCCGGGAAGAAGTTGAGGCAGCAGTGCAAGCGCTAAAGAAAGGGAAGTCAGCGGTAGTGGACAACATACCCGCGGAACTGCTACAAGCAGGAGGAGAAGCGACGATTGATGCCCTCACCATTATCTGTAACAAGATCTGGCAGAGTGGGGAGTGGCCTATACCATGGACCCAGTCGCTTGTCATCACTCTTCCCAAAAAAGGTAACCTTCAGGAGTGTGAAAATTACCGGACCATCAGCCTCATCAGCCATCCCAGCAAGGTCCTCCTCAAAATAATACTCAACAGGTTGAAACCCCAAGCTGAACAGATCATAGCTGAAGAACAAGCAGGATTCAGGGCAGGGCGAAGTACCACTGAGCAGATTTTCAACCTCAGAATAATCTGTGAGAAATACCTACAGCACCAACAACATCTATATCATGTGTTCATAGACTTCAAGAAGGCGTTTGACCGAGTCTGGCATGCAGCTCTATGGGCAACAATGAAAGTGTACAACATCAGCCCTAAAATTATTGAAGTCATCAAAAGCCTGTATGACAAGGCTACCAGTGCAGTCCTCCACAACAGCGCCATCGGGAACTGGTTCAGAACAACAATCGGTGTGCGTCAAGGATGCCTACTCTCTCCAACACTCTTCAACATCTTCCTAGAGCGCATCATGTCAGATGCTCTTGCAGACCATGAAGGCACAGTCAGCATAGGGGGTAGAGCAATCTCCAATCTTCGTTTTGCAGATGACATTGATGGATTGGCTGGAGAGGAACAAGAACTTGAACAGCTGGTACAGAGGCTTGACACCACCTCCAGAGCCTATGGAATGGAAATAAGTGCAGAGAAGACCAAAATGATGACCAACAACACCAATGGCATCAATACGGACATCAAAGTCCATAGCCAATCCCTCAACACAGTGCATAGCTTCAAATATTTAGGAGCCATTGTATCAGACAATGGGTCCCGACAGGAAGTCCTCTCCTGGATCGCACAAACAACTGCTGCCCTGACAAGGTTGAAGCCCATTTGGAAAGACAGGACCATCAGTCTACATTCCAAAGTAAGACTGCTGCGCTCCCTTGTCATCTACATCTTCCTATATGCTTGCGAAGCATGGACCCTCACAGCAGATCTCCAACGAAGAATACAAAGCATGGAGATGAGGTGCTACAGAAGACTTTGGGGTATTTCCTATACCCAACACATCACCAACGACGAAGTCCGACAGACCATCACACAAGCCATTGGACAACACGATGACCTGCTAACAGTGGTGAAGAAACGGAAACTCCGATGGTATGGCCACGTCACCAGATCATCAGGCCTTGCAAAGACTATTCTGCAAGGCACAGTGCAAGGAGGTAGAAGAAGAGGGAGACCGAAAAAGAGGTGGGAGGACAACATTCGAGAATGGACTGGTTTGTCACTGAGCGAAGCCATCAGGGCTGCTGAGGACAGAGAAAGATGGAGTATGCTGGTTAAACGATCATCTGTGGTGCCCCTACGACCTTCGGGTTACGGGACAGGATAGGATAGGATAGGATAGTTAACTGTCACTATGTGGCAGTGTTAGCTTAATGCAGTTGCCAACACTATGCGGACATTGTGGTCAGTGACCTTAATCAGTTTCAAGTTCATGCAAGGTATGGACACTTATGTACAAAGTAACAATATCATAATAATATAAATAAATGTAAAAGTCAGAAATATTAACTAATAAAGAACTTTCTGGATTCAAATTTTAAATATACTTACTTTCTGATTGCTTTCCAGGCGAATTGTAAACCTCAGAATTTCCAGAACATTCTAAAAAAGAAAAAAAATCCATAAGTACTCAATGACTGTCAAATTAATGACTGACAAATGTGGCAGTGTTAGCTTAACACAGTTTCTTACAAACACTATATGGACATTGTGGTCAGTAACCATAAACTACTATTGTTTATTTATTTATTTACATATTTACATCTGACAATGTTGTTCATACAAAATGGCATGCATCTCCCTTTAGTCGTCGGTTGGTGAATGGACCCTGAATTTCACCAACACTATGTGAATGGTTGTGTATTCTGTTTTTGTTCAGTTGTTTACTTTCACTGTACCACTATTAGTAGTATAGGAGCAAAATGAGCATGTGATTTTCCTACACATTTCATTATCATACTCATAGCAATAAAATATATTTTTAAACTGTGGAAGTATATCTAACTGGTGTTTAAAGTTATTTATGCTTGGTGCATTATTAAGTGAAATAGCTAGATTAGTCCAGTTAGTAACAACTCTGCTAGAAAACAAAAACGTCCTATTTTAGTATTGGAATGCTGAATAAATACTTTTCCTTCCAACATTCATGTAAAGAAAAAACAAACATCAGATCAACTGATAATTAATTTGAATTAACCAACGTGAGTCTGAATCAACAATGGAAGGAAACAAAGTAGAATTAGATCTAGAACAGTGCTGTCAGGAGAAGAGGGATGGAGACGCAGCATGCCATGAAAGTGGCACTAGCTTCAATGGACTCTCCACAGAAAAAGGGAAGAAATAATGTTGAATTTTCACTGACAGCATCCATGGTTTTCTCATAATAATGGCACACATACATAAGCACTCAAAGTAAATAATTAACAAACGAAAAATCAACTAAAGCACAGCAACTTACCAGTGGCTCTTTTCAATTCAAGATGGCGACGAGTTGTGCACATTTGTTTTCAAAAACTAGCCACCCTCTCTCTCCTTGGTGTGTGAATTGACGTATACTTTTTACAGCACAAATGCTGCCGGAATACACACACGTGTGTAAAAGGTCGTGTGTGACGTACAATGAATTTTCCGCTTTATGCTGCCTAAACCAATCACAGCTCGGATTATAATTTATGCATATTTTAGAGGTTAGGGAGTTCAAAAATCGCAATTGTGCATTATGCGGTCGGCAGCATAATGAGCGCGGCAGTATAACGTGAGTGTGTAACCATACGATTGGCAGCCTAACGGGGTCAACACCTACGCACACACACACACACACACACACACACACACACACACTCAAACACACACGTACTTCAAAAACTTAAAGTCCTCCCCCTTCTTTGCTCGATCAGCCCTTTCTTCTTCTTGCAGCAAAATGCTTCTGTCAATCTTCATGACACTCTTTTCTTCCTCTTCCACATATGCCTCTCCTACTTTCTCTTCCGTCTTTTTTGTTCGGGGGAGGATGGATGAAGACGTGCTGCAATGTCCAGAAGAGATGTCCTAAATCTCACTAGCTTTTTTCCCGCACTTCTAAATATATACGACAACCCATCCGCCTCCGATCTCTTGTCAATAACCTTTTACACAAGCCCGTTGTTCGAGACCTGGCACCACAGATCCTGTGAATCAATCAAAACAGTGCTACGTTTCCTTATTGAAACACTCCTCCAAAGCCATGCTTCGGGATCAGGAAAAAAACATTATTTTGGATGTTTATATAGCTTTCTGCGATGTAAGACTATCAAGGTTATTCATAATAAGCGGTAGCAGCTGACAATGCGTCATCGTCGTCATCGTCATCATCATCATCAGCAGCAGCAGCAGCAACAACAGCAGCAGTAACCCCATCCTCATCGGCGGCAAGGTCATAACCATCATCATCCCATCTTCGCCAACAACACCAGCAGGATCATCTTCATCATTATCATCATCATCATCATCATCATCATCATCATCATCATCATCATCACCATCATCATCATTGTCGTCAGCAGCGTAATCACCTGCAGCATAGGCAGCTTAATCATTACTACCACCATTACAATCATTATCGACGTCATAATCATCGCCGCTCGGTCAATATAATGTCGTTGGATCATCATCATCGTCATCATCATCATCATCATCATAATCATTCACAATAACAACAACATCATCATCATCATCATCATCATCACTTTTGTCATTCTCTTTTTTTCTGATCATGATTACCACAAAAAGCAGTGGTGATGTAAACCAAACACAAAAGCAGAACGGGTCCTGTAATTTACTACACTTTTATATGCAAGAAGCATCCTGAACTCTACCTGAACTGCAACTTGCTCAGAATTTAAGTCCGCATTGTGCTGTTTTTATTTGCTGAGGGGACATAAAAAGGGGCAAATGACCCGAGCTGTTTACACAACATCCAGGAAGCTGTAACCGCTTCCATCCAAAACTGTAGATACTGATGCATACTTGCATTGCCTCTTGCAATTATCACCCCGCCGGTCACACAGTAATCGCAATGCTTTAGTAAAATAAACCCAGAAATGTATCGTTTTCGGTGCATACTGCCAGTATACTGGAAGTGAATTTTGCATGAACCCGTAACTCTGTTTATGTGGAGTTTCTGGAGTCGAGTTTTTGAATTAATGCAAGCTACCGACTTTATCGAAGAAGGGAAGAGTTGACAGAGCGAGAGGGGGAGGGTAAGGGAGGGATTGGGTGTAGAAGGAAAAGGACAATCGTTGCTATTTCAGTTCCGTTGCCAGATTTTAATGTGACGGGGACGGGATGCAATTCTGCCAGACAAAGAATGCATCTTCGACCACACAAGAAGAGCTCGCAAAGGCCGTATGTGGGTAAAAGCAATCGGCCTCCAGAGAGAAAGAATACATGACATATATCTACTTTGTCCAGAATCCTAGCAACGAGATACATTGCCTGGATTAAAATTGCAGTGCACTGATCTGTTTACGTCGATTTCATTGGTCAGTTTCACACACGCGCGCGCGCACACACACACACACACACACACACACACGGACGAACATACCGGAACCACAACAGAGATGTATCTAAAAATGATTTAAAATTAAATTATTTCTTTTTATTAAAATAGATCATCTGATGGCTATAGGCGTAGGCCTACTAGTAATGTTTTCGGATTCTTTCTCGGTCTCCTCTGGTCCTTAGATTAAATAAATATGTTCCTTGTAGTCAATGCAATTACGTTTGGCATGAGGCATCACAATTTCGTTGGGCCATAATCAAATAGCTTTCTCAGAATGCACTCTCATTGCTAAGCCCAGCACCCATGAGTGGGTTCATTGTGCACATTTTTGACGAGCAATTCCGACTGTTTTACGGTACTCATAACACTTTTCGACCCATTTTCTTTATTTAAAATCAATAAATCAATAAATAAATAAATAAATATAAATTGAAAGGACATTCACGACCTATGTGCACTAATGCGTACACAGCGCTACAAAAACACCTTCATCCCTACTGCCATATCAATGCTAAATGAGGCCAATGCCAGACCCTCAAACACAAGACTGTCTTGATGTAGGAGTCTCCCAACTATCTCGCTGAGTGTATGTGCATGTTTGTATGAAGACATGCGCGTGTGCATGAGTGTGTTTGTGAGTGTGTGTATAATATGTGTGTGTTTACTATGAATGTCTGTAAACCAACTTTTAAAATACCATTTACGTGCTCTACCTGTATTTTTTGACAACTGTTATAATCAGTCAACAGTATTATTGCTTATGTTGATCATAGTTTCATACAGTTATATATTGTTGACCTACTAAGATTCATATTAAACTGAGATTATTTATCTAACACTGTTGCAACAAAATAATTGTTTATAAGTCCAGAGTGGTAAACTATCATATACACTATGTTTGTATGTATTTTTTAAATTATATTTTAACTGTCTAAAAAGGGCATTGACATACGTGTGATAGAACCAGAGTGCGTGGATAGGTGTTTGAAGGAAAAGATGAAGTGTAAGAGTACGCAAGTGATTAGATTTATAGAATGTATATAAATTTAGTATTGATTTTGTAGCTCTGTTAAATGTTATAACATGACTGTTTTTAATTATATGTTTTATATGCCTGACATACATTGCTGTGAAGTTCCTTATGGGATAATAAAGATTTGTTGTATTGTATTAAAAATTATAATAATGAAACTACTATTGCTATAAAAACACCAACCACTACTACTACCCCTACAACAACAACAATAACAACTACTACTAGTACTGGTAGTAGTAGTAGTAGTAGTAGTAGTAGTAGTAGTAGTAGTAGTAGTAGTAGTAATAGTAGTAGTAGTAGTAGTAGTAGTAGTAGTACTCTACACCTTTATCTAATATCCACGTTACCATAGCAAGTCTACATATACACAATTTATTACATAGCATATCCATTAGCGATGCTCTCAACTTTCAACCAATTATTCTATTGCTAGGATGAATACTATTAATTACGAAAATGTAGCACCGTTAACAGTCCAACATATCAAGCTAAGATGAAACAAAAAAAATAATATTTTTATTATTCTTATTTTTATTTTGTTGGTGTTGGTCATCAACCTACGACTACATCATTGCTACCACACATTTAACGGTGTTCGCAGCACTCTTTAGAACTCTTTCAAGTCTATAGGCTCTAAATAATTCTCTACAGTCAAATGGAGCTCCTGCAATTTGGCGGTTCTGCTACATCGTGCGCATAGTGCAATTGAATAATAAGGGTTCCCACTTGCCAAAGTACGCGTCTCATTAAGGGCTTGTAGCTAAAGGTAATTACTGTCTATAGCTATTAAGGGGTGTGTTTGCGTAACAGATCGCCAAGGGGATTGTTGATGATGACAGCCATCGATCGTAAAGCAAGGATTTTGAGTAGCACGTGCATTGTGTGGAACTATAAGGCTCAGAAATAGATTACTACCAGGACGAGATAGTAAAAAAAAAGAGTCTTAGAGAGAGGCGAGAGTTAATTTATAACAGTTACGAGAAGTTAACAAGAGACGACAACAAGAGTATTGTAAAGAGGCGAGACCTAGATCACATGCATTAATATGTTTATAAACATAGAGAACTCCACACTAGATTATAATTATAAGGACGAGAACTGGGAGTATTAGGATATACGGCATGATATAAGGCATAAAACATTTTATTGTTTTAAAAAAAATAATAATAACAACAACATGGAGAAATGTTTTCCGATAGTGCGAACATTAAAAGCGCATGGGAGCGTGACCAACAGTCTCCAATATGAGCAAGGCAAGCACTGCTGTGCCGGTTGTCTGAAATGACGCTCAAATGAATGACAGCGAAGCCCCGTGACGTTATCAAGGACATCTATGAATTTTTTAAGCAACTTACACGCCTGTCGGAAAGCTTTTATCTCAATAAATTGGATTAATAAACTTTTCAATGTGTTTCGATTGAGACGCGCGATAGATCCGATCATTTTAGTTTTGCAAAGCATGCAATAATAGCGTGTATTTACCTTTGTTTTGATTTTACGTTGTAGCTAGAAGAAGCTTTGTATAATAGTGAGTGTCAGCAAAGGCCGAAAAGACACTTTCGGTGGGGATTCCCTCGGTTTGTTGACGCCTGTGTACTTCCGCCAAGTAGTTCCTGTGGGCGAAAGCAGCCATTTTCGTGGGACTTTTGCAGGTTTCCACGAAAAGCTTCTCGACGGTTTTCGGTGAGTGTTTTGACACATTTATAGTATCAATACATGATTACAAATACACTTGGTACTTGCATTAGCCAACCTTGTTTTACCAGCAAGTTTTCTGTGGTGTAAAATGCCGAGAAACATGGTTGAAACGGTCTGCTTCAAATGCAATGCAGCGGCTCTGTTTTGAAGCAGTCAGCGACATGATCATAAAGATCGCAGTGTTTACTAGTCCTTGGAGCTTTGTTTTTATGCACACTGCAGTAGATTTTAATTTAATGAGGTAATCTGTGTGAGATAAATCTGCCTGACGAAAATAGTCAACGAAAACACGAGTGCTGACCCCAAAACTCGTGTGACGGTGGTGAGACAACTGTGACGTTGTGTAACCTGGAAAACACCGGTAATTCCCAGTGACGTAGCAGCCACGAAAACCTGATTTTCGGTCATTGCTGACACTCCCTAATGTTAATAATTTTCGTCGGTCGATATTGTTGAGACTAGAATTACTTGTTATTATCGATCGAAGCTTCCACATAGTTCTCGTAATAGCTAAGCGATTCTTTTAACCTGTATGACCTAAGACAGTGCGTAGTTCCGGTGACGAGTTTTATATTTTGATTTCGTGTTATTGCGTCATGCTGGAATTTTCCCGATTGCAGAGAGGCTATATAAGTAATGTACTGTCTGCTTGTGCGGAGGGTTAAAAAAAGAGATCCGTAGGATCTCATCTTTGATATGATGATGATGATCATTGTTGTCAGGGTGGCGACGTGGTGATCGTCCTTAACGTTGATGCAATAGGACGTTAAGCTTCGTTGTTCCTCCTCCTTGTGCGGAGGATTATCGAAAGAGATCCTTAGGATCTCATCTTTGATATGATGATGATAATCATTGTTGTCAGGGTGGCGACGTGGTGATCGTCCTTAACGCTGTTGCAATAGGACGTTAAGCTTCGTTGTTCCTCCTTTGTGCGGAGGATTGTTGTAGTGATTTTCTGATTTTCGGAAAGCGATCTTGTGTGCAGTTGTTGAGGTTTGCTGAATCAAGTTGGAAAACTTCATACGACCCCTGCCTTGTTGCTGAGTGAACAAGCTGCATGGATAAACGAATTCCAGTTACACATACACTCAAGCATGGGCAGGGATGTCGTTTGGGTCGGATCTTCGGCTTTTAGCCGCAATTTTTATAAAAAAAAAGCCGATATACTGTCCGTCATGTCGGCTCGCCGAGCCGAAGTTTTCACGGGTGAATCGACTCAATTTTGTCAATTGTTGCGATATTCCTGTGCTGTACGCTTGCAGTTTGGGTGAGGATTCCATAATTACTAAGGTTAAACCCAGAAACTCTGACAGTATTGTGGTCTGTCAAGGGACTGTCTAAACTTGTTATTGTTCGTGTGTGTCTAAAATTTAAGAAAATAAAATTTCTTTTCAATGTTCTTATTCTACTTTTAAAATTATGTTTTATTACAAAGATATACATCCACAGAACACCTTTAATATATGGAGGTGTATGGTGCATGTTAACGTAGTGAATCTAGTCAAAAAACTTGTGAGACAGCTTTGGAAGAGAGAGCCGAAACTTTCTGTAAAAAGCCGAAAGTTTTACGGCTGTTTCGGCCAAATCGCCGAAGAAAACATTTCCTAGCAACATCCCTGCATGGGAGCTAAATCGATCATTGATAAACACCGTGTAACACTAAGACTATTCTATATATAGGGTGAAAGTTTGAAAACAAAATGACCTCATGAGACTAACTTTAAAACTCTTTGATCTGGGCACAGGGGGCATTAACCCTAATAGAATGGATTCTCGATAAATAGCAAAGCCGGTAGTGGATCGTCGATAACACAGCAGTAGCATCCCTTTGTATGTATTCTAACTAGGATACATAGGCCTGTTACCGCTAAGCAATCGAGGATTCACAACCGCTTTGCTATGGAAGATCCATTGTTCTTGATTAATGCGCCTGTGGTTTGCGCTTTCAGCAGCCAAGCTCCATTAGCTGATTACTGTAGCTTTATTGTTGTGGGTTCTCACAGATGGATGCCGACAGTGTGTTTTCATGGTTGAACAGACGGATTGTGGTAGTTCATGGTTGCAGCTGCAGAAAGACAATGTTTTGCAAAACGTCTCTCTACAGAGTATATGGACCTTACGGGGCCTATTGCCTCACTCATTGGCTTTGCTCCGTTCTAATGATCATCCCTTATCACCGCTGTATCACGTCACCTAACTCGGACAATGTCAAAAGTGCAGTTTTCGAGCCCAATTAGGTATGATTTTTTGTTGCTCTAAATTTCTTATTGTAATCTTCACGCCTTACCCTTCCCCCCCTCCCCCTCCACTCTCCCCCCCTCCTCCCACCTCATTGAAATATTAGGATCTATGGCCTGAACGTTGTCGCATTATGCCTCCTTCTTCACCCTCCCAGTTATTTGAAAAGAGCGAGGTACCATTGTACTTAAATGGATGGCAATAGCACTGCATATATTGTAAATATCAAAAGACTTTGCGTTTGTGCACAGACTAGATTTCGGTGTATACTCTCAACCGAAAGACCAAAAAAAACCCTTGATGGCCAGTGCTTAATACCAGTTTCATTCGCATGGAGCAACCAGAATCAATCACACTTGTGGCGTCCAGAACACGAGGTTTGCAAGGCACATCTGGAATGAAAGAGGTATTTATCGGCACTTACCTAAACTAATACTGTTTCAGGGCATTGTTTATACGAGTATCTACAGGTCCAACGTTCCTCTCGTCCTCAACCCCATCCACTCACGCCCCCCCCCCCTCCACACTCTCCCCATCCTCCCCGCCTTCTTAAAAGCAAAGCCCAGTTAGCATGGGAACGAAATCATATAACCGCTTTGATGCAATAAACAGTAAATGCAAATTGTAGCTCCGCACTTACCCGCATTGTTTTTAGGCTGTTATTGTACTAATACCCTGCGCACATCTATCAACGATCGAGCGTTGAAAGCGCGTCAACAAATATGAAAGGAGACCCTCAACGTTGAAAAATGACAAAGAGTCAAGAATACTTTATTATCTCGTCCAGAGTCTTGCTGACAGTACTAAAACAATTTGCAATACAGGCATAAGAAAAAGGTTTGGGAAAGAAGTGAAAAAAAACACCCACATAACTATGATGAAGACAAAGATAATAATAAAACAAAATAAAACAAAAGGCTCATGAAGTTCATCACTGATTCTCGCCACACACAAAAAAAGGGATTAAAACGTGTAATACGGCTATTAGCACTAGTAAGTTTTAGTTCGACAGTTTTGGCTCCCCCGTGGGGATACTGGGGGATCTTTTAGTATCAACAGTTCCTCCACTTTCTGGAAATGTAATGCTTCAAATTTCCTCTGTATGTCACTCATTGTATTTCTGCCTCAGCCTTTTCTTTTCTGTTGTCTACAGTATTCACTCTTTCAATATGTCAGTTAACTACCTTTTTTACTCCTCATTTGTGTATGGGGTCTGCTGGGTCTGCTTGAGGATATTGAACGCTTTCTGCCAAATGGCCACTGGGGTTTTCTATGGTAATCATTATTTAGCAATATAGGTGTTACCGGCAATGTGTGAAATCCCGCTATTGTATAGAATGCCTAGGTAAAGTATAGAATGCATTCGCCGGTAACTTAGGCATTTTAGATGCATATGTTTTGTTTATATTTTATAATGATGTTTATATTCTATTTTGTTTTTGCAAATGAGGGTTCGATAAATTAGGGTAAAGCCTCAGCGTCCCCTGCCTGGGATGCCTTTATTGTAAAGTGACCGGCTGGTGGAGTGCCTTCAATGTTACAATTAGGATTGTTTCAGCAGATCTTTTATACGGATCAGTGGTGAGTCCTCCTTCAACCAAGTTGTGTTTTTGATTGGGCTCTTTGCAGTCCGCTGGACCCTATAATAATGACTGACTAACTAACTAACTAACTTCGTACCCTATACGCTTATTTGTCTGGGGACGTTAATCTATAAAACTAAACTAAACTAAACTAAACTAAACTAACTAACCTTTGTGTACTTGTGGTCAACATGTTTACGGACAATTAACAGTGTTTATCTCATGGTGCAAATGGGACGTCCTATCCTATCCCGTAACTCGAAAGTCGTTGGGGCACTCCAGATGATCGTTTAACCAGCGTACTTCATCTTTTTCTGTCAGTCCTCATGGTTTCACTCAGTGTCAAGCCAGTCCATTTTCGAGTGTTGTCTTCCCATCTCTTTCTGTCTCCCTCTTCTTCTGCTTCCTTGCATCGTGCCTTGCAGGATTGCAAGCCCTGATGCTCTGGTGACGTGGCCATACCATCGGAATTTCCGTTTCTTCATCACTGTGAGCAAGTCGTGTTGGCCAATGTCTTGTGTGATGGTCTGTCGGACTTCGTCATTGGTGCTGTGCTGGGTATAGGAAATGACCGGAATCTTCCGTGGCGCCTCATTTCCATGCTTTGTATTCTTTGTTGTAGGTCTGCTGTGAGGGTCCATGTTTCACAAGAGTATAGGAAGATGGAGATGAAAAGGGAGCGCAACCTTACCTTGGAGTATAGACTGATATCCTGTCTTTCCAAATGGGCTTCAATCTTGTCAGGGCAGCAGTTGTTTGTGCGATCCTGGAGAAGACTTCCTTTCAGAAACCACTGTCTGATACAATTGCACCTAAATATTTGAAGCTGTGCACCGTGTTGATGGCTTGGCCTCGGACTTTGATGTCCGTGTTGATGCCATTGGTGTTGCTGGTCATCATTTTGGTCTTCTTTGCGCTTATTTCCATTCCAAAGGCTCTGGAGGTGGTGTCAAACCTCTGTACCAGCTGTTCAAGTTCTTGTTTCAAAACGGAGGTTGGAGATTGCTTTACCCCCTATGCTGACTGTACCTTGATGATCTGCTAGGGCATCTGAAATGATGCGCTCTAGAAAGATTTTGAAGAGTGTTGGAAAGAGAAGGCATTCCTTGACGCATGCCGATGGTTGTTCTGAACTAGTTCCAGATGGCGCTGTTGTGGAGGACTGCAGTGGAAGCTTTGTCTTACATGCTTTTGATGACTTTAATAACGTTGGTGCTGATGTTGTACGCTCTCCTGGTTGCCCACAGAGCTGCATGCCAGACTCGGTCAAACGCTTTCTTGAAGTCTACAAACACATAATATGGATGTTGTTGCTGTAGTTTTTTTTTTCAAAGATTATTCTGAAGTTGAAAATCTGCTCAGTGGTACTTCACCCTGCCCTGAATCCTGCTTGTTCTTCAGCTATGATTTTTTCAGCTTGGGGTTTCAACCTGTTGAGTATTATTTTCAGGAGGACTTTTCTGTGGTGGCTGGTTAGGCTGATGGTGTGGTAATTTTGACGCTCCTTTTTGAAAAGAGTGATGACAAGCGACTGGGTCCATGGTTTAGGCCATTCACCAATCTGCCAGATCTTGTTACAGATAATGGTGAGTGCGTCAATCATCGCTTCTCTTCCTGCTTGGAGCAATTCTGCGGACATTTTATCCACTCGCGCTGATTTTCCATTTTTCTGCTACCTCAACTACATCTCGGAGAATTGGGAGGATTTGTTCTTCTTCACTGTTCTTGTGACTAGAAATGGGACGTTCGTGTTAGCGGAGTTATATTGGCAAACCACTGCTAACACATAATGTAATCGCTGTAATATTTATGCATATATGCGTGCTTCCACTCACATTTCCTTGATTGTTTTTATTGTCTTCCGTTTATAGGTAGTAAAAGAACGGTTGACCTTTGACCCTATTTTTCATTATAATCCTATCCTATCCTGTCCTATCCCGTAACTCGAAGGTCGTTGGGGCATCACAGATGATCGTTTAACCAGCGTACTCCATCTTTCTCTGTCCTCAGCAACCCTCCCGGCTTCGCTCAGTGTCAAGCCAGTCCATTCTCGAATATTATCTTACCACCTCTTTTTCTATCTCCCTCTTCTTCTGCCTCCTTGCAGCGTGCCTTGCAGGATGGTCCTTGCAAGGCCTAATGCGCTGGTGACGTGGCCATACCGTCGGAGTTTCCGTTTCTTCCCCACTGTATCTGTGAGCATGTCATCGTGGTGGTCTGTCGGACTTCGTTGTAGAAAAATATTCGAGTAATATTCCTTCGTCCAGGACACAAACGCCGTGAACGAGCTGCTGACTCAGCTAGCTAGACAGACACGGAGCAAGGTGTTGATTTTGACAAGTGTCTTATATTTTCATTGGCAAGGTAGAGTGTGCCTAAAACTGATATCGCGAGGTAATTGACCAATCACAGATGGAAATATTTATAGCAAAACTTAGTCGTAAAAATATTTTACACGGTCTACTTACGACTGTTGTCCACGTTTAAAGAGAAGAAACAAAATGTCGACCCTCTATGGATTGAAGACGAGCTAATAGATTCTAGACTACCCGCCCGATGAAACCATTGATGAAACCGCAGTTTTTAATTCCAGACAAGGATTACTAGAAGAAGCTAATAATAAAAATGTAACATAATTATCGTCGTCGAATGAAAGCAAAAGTGCACGACCCCATTGGTTGAACCGTATGGCATGAAAATACCGCATTTGATTCAATCCATAAATCTAAGGTTAGTGCAGAGGACAGAACTTTCTTCTTGCTCCTATTTACCTCCGATACTCCGAACATAACAATAAAGCCGATAGAATATCAACATTCTTACTTCTGTGCTGTAAGCTAACCCCCCCCCCACCTCCCCCACCCCCACCCCCCACCAAAAAAAATAAAAAAAAGTTTAAGGTAGCATAGCAAAACAAAATAAGGTCGGTATGTAGGCTTTTTTTCCCTTTAAACCTTTTTCACTCAAGAAGTTTCACCGATTCTTTTCGGGGCTTTTTTCATTTTTTTCCCTGACGACCCCCCCCCCCCCCCCCCCCCTCACCATTAAAAAAAGTGTATGGCTAGTCAAAAACATTGGGATACCAAACCAACAGGCGCTTGTATCTGGACACTCCAGCTCCTATGCCTGTGACGCGTCTCCGTTTGGTTAATTACAGGCATAGGCGCTTGCGTGTCCAGATACAAGCGCCTGTGGGGATACCGTAAAGAAACATCAAGGTGTGTTGTTTTTTGTATTTATTTATTTTTTAATTTTTTATTTATATTTTTTATTTCTTTTTTTTGTTGGGAGGGTGGGGAGGGGGGGGGTGGCTAACAAAAGTGCCGCCATTTTTTAAGCGACGTAGGCAACGTCCTCAATTTCCACTCTGTATGACACTATAGCGGCAGCCCTACTGCCAACGTGACGTGTAATGCTGCTTTTCGTCAAATTGATTGCATCTGCCAAGAATATTTCAATGTTTATATAATGCGAAGGTGTGAAACTTGAAAATTTGTTGAGAAAACGTGCTGCAAACATGTCCAATATGTGATCTACTTTGTTATTGTGCATTCTTTGGAATGTGTTTGTTGTGTGAAGTGGTCTTTGACATAGGCATATGAACAGCTTGTTGTTTTTTTTTTGTTGTTGTTTTTTTTTTTGGCACATTTTCCGTTTTATATTTTGATTTCGTGAAATCGATACATAAATGTTATCAACATGTTGGCGTGGAATATGATATGTCCAACTCGATAGATTCAGTATTTCACTCGCCTTCGGCTCGTGGATACATGGGATAGATCTCGTTGGACATATCTCATATTCCTCGCTAACATGCCGATAACTTATAATGACCACAGACAATACTAACATGAATGAATTAAAATTTATACAGCGCATAAAACCTTTTACACCCAGAGGCGTGCTCACTGCGCTTTGAGTAGAATACAGCTAGTCAGAGTTTTAGTTCCCAAATGGAGGAGACTACCGCTTAAGAGAAATTGATGTCACAGATGACGTCATTTATGAGGTCACTTCCTGTTTTGAGATGTCATATATTCCTTATGTCATTTCCTGTTCAAATAGCGTGGTGCTGGTAAGTCTGTCACGTGCGTGCGCGTCAATGTGTTTGTGTGTGTGTGAGTGTGTGTATGTGCATGCATGCTTGCATCCGTTCGTTTGAGTGTTTGAGTGTGTGCTTATGCATCATACACACGCACAAAAAATACATATACATTACATTACATGGTTATTGCTTTAGGTCCAGCGGACTCTTCCGAGCCAAATCAGGACCAACATATACAGTAATGCATACATGCATACGCGCGCACCAACGTGCACACATGTACACACACACACACACGCACACTGTCACACGACACAAAAATTTAGCACCTCGTATAAGATCAAGTTTTTTACTGGTAGTTGATCTTATCAGAGGACTGTTTAGGGTGCCCCTCGGATAAGATCAACCAAAAATTTGGTCCCGTGGGGGGTCACCTTAAGAGAGGAGTACTGTACCCCTATTCAGTTTAGTTAAGTTTTCTATAATCGCGAACTAGAGAGCTTTAGGGATCACAGAAACTTGGTTCGTAGTTCCTTTTTTGTAGGAAATACCCCAGTGTACGTCATAACTTTTGCGCTTCCCGAAGGTCACGAAGATGATCTCTAATTTGTGTTTTAAAAAATAAAAGAAAAAGAGAGAAGAGAAAATTACCGATGCTCTATCCTAAACTTCAACTAAACTTTCGTTGGGAAAAATGGCTGTTTTGCTATAGCCTGTGATTAACCAAATCTAAAGACTCGTGCGTTTTAGAGGAAAACAACCTCTGCAAATTAGAGTTACGATGGCATTTGCCTCCCCTGGAAAAGGACGAACAAAATTTCGTCTGCAACACAAGTATATCAACTAACAAGTTAGTATCTCGTATTGCCCCCAGTCGACGTGCGGTGGTCCCGTTTCCCTTGGTTTTAGCCACAAGCTGATACGGGGATATCCCAAACCTAAAAATAGAATAGAGAATTCTGGGAAATCTGTTCTCGCGAAGATGTGCTCGCTGAAATGAAACGAAAGTTGGGAGAGGAACTGCATATTTCTGGTAGTGAACAAAGGCAGAAACTTGTCAGCAGTATTATCAGCGATGGAGTTATAATGGACGAAGTGCTCCATACCTATGAGATTGCCTTTGCTGGAGCAAAGAAACTAAAGAAGGATTTGGCCGACGTCATTTCAGAAAAGCATTTCCCTACCCATAATTCCCCTGGGTTTTGAAGTTTCTAAAAAGTTATTTCAGGCCGACGACGCTCTATGGAGCGCAAAGCATGTAAAGGGAAGCAACCGGTTGTACGCGCACGTCGACAGAGACATAGAAGAGAGATACTAACTTGTTAGTTGATATACTTGTGTCTGCAACTAAAGGCGCTGCCGCTTCAGAACCGCAGGCACGAAAAAGGTTCGTAAGGATTTCCCCATTGCATAACCGGAAACGAAAGGGATCACTACGAACAAAGTTTCGCTGGTCGATCTGAAGTTCTCTAATATTACAAGCACTTCAACTAAAAACGTCAGATGTATGAAGAGGCTATTTCTGCTAATATGTATTGGGTTGATGTTGTGCTATTTCTTGCCTTGTACCCCTACAGTAGTTTATTTATCATATTTGTTAATATTGGTCTAAATTCATCTAGTTTTACTGTTCATAATCAGTTTGGCGCTGATTGTGTGAGGGTCTTGCCAAATGTGTTTGTGTGTGTGTGTGTGTGTGCGTGTGTGTGTGTTAATCTTGTTGCACAATAGCTCTGATAATGAAAGCTTTGATGATTATTATTATGGTGTTCAGATATACTTCGGCTACTTGTGATGATATTCATATATTATTTTGTGTTTATAGTATACTATATTCTTCTCTATAATTAATAAGCCATGCTTATCTAGCCATACACATGTCAGTGCCACTGTTAGTACATGGGTGTGTGTCAGGAGTGTGTCATTCACTCATTGAAATAAAAGCAATGGACTTGTGCTGTAATGGAAAAAAATTGCCACAGACTGTTCCGTTCAGTGACATACAGTTCAATTAATCATCCATTTGTCCACATTTCATACCCAAGGTTTACTCTGTTTCCATTATGCTAATGTGAATGTTGTGTGTGTTTTGGGTGTGTGGTTTGAGTTCATTGTCTTCATGTGCCTGTTGGTTTCAATGATGTATCTCAATCACAAGACGCGTGTGCGTGTGTGTGTATGTGTGTGTGTGTGTGTGTGTGTGTGTGTGTGCATGTTTTATAAGTAATCATGTTTAATATTATTATTTATATTTTGCGTTCCATTATTATATTAGGCAGAGAGAGAGAGAGACAGAGAGAGAGACAGAGAGTGAGAGAGAGTGAGAGACAGAAAGAGTGAGAGAGACAGAGAATGAGAGAGAGAGAGAGTGTGAGACAGAGAGAGTGAGAGAGAGACAGAGAGAGAGAGTGAGAGAGAGAGAGAACATTTGCCATTGACGTATTATTTTATATGAGAGAGAGAGAGAGAGTGAGAGAGAGAGAACATTTGCCATTGACGTATTATTTTATGTGTGTGTGCATAATTTGCTGCTGTCCAATCATGATGGTGCTTGCTTCGTGTCATCCATGTAATTCTCTAAGTGCATATATGTTCATGCGATGTTATAGAGAATAAAATCTTGAAATGTGTGTGTGTGGATGACAGCGAAAACGGGTAACTGAATAAGCCTATATGTTAGCACGCGAGAGTCGTTAAGTTTTATAGCATGTCACTGCAAGGTTTTAACCAATGGTGGTGTGGTGCATGTATGAATGGATTTGGTGCCTGTGGTGTGTATGTGTATCATGTGTGTGCGTGCGTGTGTGTGTGTGTGTGTGTTTACCAACATCGGAGCAAATACCTTGTGTAATGTCACTTGATGGAATACATTCTGTATTCTGTGTACTAAAATAATCCGGCCAGCAAACTATTGCTCACTTACCATTGAGTGAGCCGGGAACCGAGAGCCATGAGCATGAAGTTAGCATTGATTATCCTGCGCCTCTTAATTATATAGACATCTAGACTACCATCGACGTCTTCCTTCATGTTTTGCAGGAAATACGGCCCTCTTCTATTGCGCGGCCATGGGAAATGACGTAGCCACTGAGCTCCTTACACGTAACTTCCGGCGTCTTGGCTTGCAAGTGGATCACTATAACAACCAGGGCAACACCGCTGTTTTGGTTGCCTGCAAGAACGGTAACCTCAATTGCGCCAAGATTCTGGCCCAGAAAGGGAGAGCATCCGTCACTCTAAAGGTAATTTAACTGACAGAAAGCATTTAGGCTGTAATTAGTTTTGTTATTGTTATCGTTGTTGCTCCAGTCGTTGTCGTCGTCGTTGTTGTTGTTTTGTTGTCGTTGTTGTTGTTGTTGTTCTTCTTGTTCTTCTGATTAGTAGTAGCAGCAGCAGCAGCAGCAGTAGTAGTAGTGGAAGTAGTAGTAGCTAGCAGTAGTAGTTTTTGTTGTTGTAGCAGTAGTAGTAGGCTTAGTATTTGATGTTGTTGTTGTTGTAATAGTAGTATTTAGTTTACCGAATGGAGGTATTCTTTGGAAAATGTAAACAGTTATGCCAGTATTAATACATCATTTGTGTGTGGTGGTGTTAGGGATGATATTGTTGCTGTTGTTGTTGCTGCTGCTGCTGTTCGTGCTGCTGCTATTCGTGCTTCTGCTGCTGCTGATGGTGGTCATGATGATAATGATGATGATGATGATGATGATGATGATGATGATGATGATGGAAGTGATGATGATGACGACGATTATAATGATGATGATGATGGAAGTGATAATGATGATTGATTGATTGATTGATTGATTGTTGCTTTAGGTCCAGCGGACTCTTCCGAGCCAAATCAGGACCGGTGATGATGATGATGATGATGATGATGATGATGATGATGATGATGATGATGATGATGATGATGATGATGATGGAAGGGGTGATGATTGTGATGCAGCTGATGGTGTTGATGGTTGGTGCTGCTGAATAATTAAAATTGGACTACTCGATGATGGCAATGACTTACATATTTTAATGGCTTGTTTTGTAATCCTCTAACACACCCTGTATGTTGTTGCGCAGGACAAGGATCATGGCCTGACGCCGATGGAGTGGTGCCTAAGGGAAGGTTACAGCAAGGACGAGGTAGACTTCCTGAAGCCCATGACCAGGTTCTACCGCGTCGCCAAACTTGCCACCTCCCTGTCTCGTAGTCGAGCCAGCATCAGCTCTGTGGGAGGATCCTCAGTAACTCTCAAAGGAGGGTCAAACTTGTCGCCTTTTAAAAAAGCCGCAAACAGCAAGCAATCAGAGTCTTCGTCTTCTCCTAAGAAGGAATCCACTGGCGCCTCTTCCGTCGCTGCCACAGGCAACTCGTCTTCTTCCTCAATCAACGGTAAAGCGAAGGAGAGAGTTAGCTTGAACAGATCAACGTCGGAGTCAGCCCCGGCAGACAGCAGCATGGTCAGACAAAATACAGTAGAAGGCTCCAACAACAGTCGTCGTCACGGGTCGTCTTCGTCCAACGAAGGAGCGTCCGGCACCAGCAAGTTGGCGGACATCAAGGCCAGCCTTGCGGCCGGTATGAAGCTCAAGGACTGGAAACCGCGCAGCAAACAGCAGGACGACAACAAGAAGAGCGGCGAAAAAACGCAGGGTCAGGGCAGCGGGTCCAAAGAGGACGAGCTGTCCTTCGACGCTGGTGGCGTTTATATAGGTCTGCCTATGCCCTCCGAAAGCAGTCGATCCGTCCCAGGAATCCAAGCTAGTAACAGTAACTGTGCTGGAGCTGGTGCAGGACCAATCGAGGGTCTGGAGGACTGCATGAGCGTGTGCTCCGTGAAGATCAACCCGAAGCCTTTTCGGAGCACGGACAGCAACCGCTGCCTGACCTCTGCGCTGCTGTTCGAAAACCAGGAAGAAGACGGTCACGATGACAAAAGGGCCGGCAGGGTGTCAGGACTGGGCTGCAACGTCAGCATCAACAGTATGGCGTCAGACTCAACGTCTTTGGAGGATTCTGGAGACTCTGGACAATCCAGTAGGTTGGAGGGCGGCTCGCAGGCCACGGACATCACTTTTATATCTGGACGTGAAAAAGGATCATGGAGGTCTCGTGAAGCGTCAGACAGCCTGACGAATGACACTGACGACGCTGACGAAGCTGCCTTGGTCTTTTCACGCTTTCTTCGCGACGCCACCACCTCCACCACCTCCATCTCTTCTTCCGCCGTCCCACGAGGAATGTTCAAAGCGTTTCACAACAACAACAGCAAAAGCGGCAACGTCATAAACGCCCCCGCTGCGGCAAGTAACACCACCACTATCACCGACACCGACAGCTCTTCGTCGCATTTCGACAGTGAGCGAGGCACGAGAGTAGATAGCGGGGTATACGTGACGAACAATAACAATTTTCCTGGCGGAGAAAGCAGCATGCAGAACCCCACTGACGCGCAGAATTTCCTGCGCAAAACGTTTGCTCACCATCAAGAGGAAGAAGACATAACGGAAGAGGATGAGTTGAGAGGGGGAAAGGACGGAGAGAAAGTGGACTGTGAAGGAAACTACTCGGACGCTGGTCACAACGTGCTGAATCTCGTCAAGAACGTCCCCCAACCCTCCGCCGCCCCTCTCCAGGAATTCAACAACTTCTATCAAGGCCTCAGCCACGCTTGAACCCTGCCAAGGATTAATTATAGAGACAAGAGGAACTAAAGGCCACGACCAAACACACGATGAAATAAAAACAATAATATTATTAGATCTTCGGTTTATTACGAACAGTTCTTTAGGAACGTACGTTATTGTGCTATGTGGCTAGCAAGGCCAGAAAGTAATTTGCAACTAATATCATACTTTTTCTTAGTTGCAAGAATTTGCAAATTATACAATAAAATAAAATAATTTTATACAACTCTTCTTTAGTTACGATGAACCTTTGCCGTGTTGACCGAAACCAACGGAGACAAACTATTGTGTAGTGTAATTATTTCATCAATACTACTTTAAGCTCATCTGATGAATAAAGTTTTATGTGCAACAACAACCATAAGCATGTAACAACATAACAACTCTAAGATACAGTAGTGCCTGATCTCGACTCGGATTCCAGAAGTGAAAGCTTCTAGGATATGCAATAAATCAAGAGCAAATAAGTTATATGTTCGTTTCTCTGCGACTGTGATATGATATGGAGCTTAAAGCCAGCACAGCGTTTAAGTTTATTTATTAGTTTACATTGAAAATATGTATTAACAGTTCTTAAAGCAAAATAACTTCCTTGAAAAGAGGACAGCATACTATAAAATCAGACAAGGTGATTTAACAGAAGATAAGAGTTGAGGAAAAACCGTTTTTAAAAAAACATCTGAATTGATCTAATTAAGTAAAGTACTCTATTTTTTATTTTAATTTCTTGAGAACACTATCGCAAAATGGTAGCTTTTAAATCTAGTTAGATAACATAATAATTTGAATAGGGCCGGAAGCTTAAGCCCTTTTCCTTAATACGAAAGTGATATACGCATTATGTGGGGATATTCTGATTCATCTTGTGAAATAGTGTATTTTCTAGCTATCAAGAACTCGGCCATTCGAATTCGAGGTGGAAATATCCGATACCCGTTTGTGTTAATGTGATAATGTAATGCAATTATCCAATGACCCACTCACCTCTACCGCAGCCTCTTGGGTTGTTGGGGGGGGAGACACGAAGGTTGCTGAGGCGGAGAGTGTGCGCCTTGATACACGACAATACTCCTTGATGTGCAATATTATAGTTAAACATGTGCTTCTTTCCCTCTCTATTGTACAGATTCCAAATCCGTGTGAACTAGAGAAGAAGAAGATGAAGAAGAAGGAGCATTTGTGTTTCGATATGTGTCATTCACACTTAAAGTGGTGAAATTGCATTATTTCAATGCGAACTCTTCATTTTGGGAACGCTGAGTTTTGGAGTTCCCATTTCTGCAACCGCATTGTTTAACTTACTAATGGTATGAACAGTTTTAAACGCAGGCGCCCATATCTGAAGCCGAAGCCTGGCGCGTCGCTCTCTGTGTATACTTCGTTTTACTTCCTATACGGAGAGAGCGACGCTATTAGCTTCCACGTCTGTCACATTCAGAAATGCGGGCGTCTGTGGTTTTAAACACCCTTGCTAATGGCTTCAACTGTGCATAATACGCAGTCATAGTCTTATCGTTGAAGATTTGACATTTTCCCCTCACGCATTTGCATGTAGCCTGAAATGCACGATTGTTGTCGTTTGCTCTTTGTTTTTCTTCATCCGTTCATTTTGAATTAGCCTGGAACCAATACTATAAATAACAAACTGTTTTGAGGATGTTTTTCCTCGGCTAATACTGTATTCTGCATCACATTTATTTAGTTACTCAGCTTTGCCCCCAATCTTGTTACATTGTTTGATCCATAGGGTAACATACAAAAGATTCTGAGGTTATATTTTTCCAAACTTACACTAGATAGTATAATGATAGGAGTTTGTTAATCCACATTATTGTGGCGAAAGCTCTCCGATAAGCGTTTAAACATTAAAAAGTCCTTTGGGTCTCAGAGGACGTCACAGGGCTTTCACTAATTATTAATCAGCGATATAGAGCCTCACTTGACACTACAGGCAAAGAATCGGCAGTTGCTGAGCCACAGCAAAGCTTTGTAGCTTATGCTGCCAGTGCGGTCACACTCCCCTGAGTTCACTTGTGTGTGCATGTACAGATATTCCTAAGGGAAATCCACGTCACCAACTGCTTGTAGCAGGCGACTTTTAGTTTGGAACGCTCGGAAAGGACGTTTATATTCAAATTTCGCAGATATTATAATGGTTTTTGAGACGATATTCTCTTTGAATAGGTTCTTTATACATATATGCCTCACTTCTCCCATTCCGTTGACCGTTATGCATTTGGAATTAAAGGCATATTAAGGCATGGTTTAGCTGATTTCCAAAACATTGACTCAATGACTGTGTACTTCCTTTTCCTTCTGTATGTATTTAATCACTTTTATATAGCGCTTTATCAGCTCAAGAGCCGCTCAAGGCGCTGGCCGATACAGGATCTAAATCAAGCCACCCGAGGCGGCCACTTGCAATCTTTGGGTTAAAATCTCATCCGAAGGAAGCTATAGACGATACATGTTTTATTATAAAGTACAAATTGTTCTAAGGTTCATTTTGTTTTAGAATCTAATGCTTTACAGTTGTAGGATCCTTCTTTCTTTCTTTCTTTCTTTCTTTCTTTCTTTCTTTCTTTCTTTCTTTCTTTCTTTCTTTCTTTCGTTTTTTAAGCAATGATCTACCCCTTGGGGTCATGAGCAATCTTGTCACTGTAGATTGTTCTAACCTATAAAGGGAACAGTGAAAGCCCCAGTTGAAAACCTGTCTTGCCTTTGTAGGCATGACTAATTCACTGCGGCAACAGTTCCCCCCGTTGGAGTGCCGGGGGTTTCAGTATAAATAGTATCCCCACTTTCTGGAAATTTAGTGCTTTAAATTCCCACTGTCGCTGTCTTCATCATTTGCTCTTTCCCATTCCTGATCTGTCCTATCACTCTGCTATACTTTCTTCTTCTTCGCTAGATCAATGACCTACCTTTTTTCTTGAAAACTCTTCCTGGACAAGACTCCTTGTTTGTGTGTGAGGTCTGTTGGATCAGCTTGGGAGTGTTGGACGCTTTCTGCCGGGTGGTCACTAGGGCTTCCTATGATTGTATTATTTCGCACTATAGGCATTTTATATGTATGTGTTTTGTTGATGATTTATAATGATGGTTGTATTCTATTTTGTTTTTGTAACCGGGGTGTTCGCATAGTTGAGGTCAACCCTCAGCCGTCCCCCGCGTGGGATGTCTTTATTGTAAAGTGACTGGCCGGTGGAGGGCATTCAATTTTCCCACTAGGGTTGTTTCGGCAGATCTTTTATGCGGATCGGGGGTTGTCCGGTCCTGATTTGGCTCGGAAGAGTCCGCTGGACCTAAAGCAACAATAAATCAATCAATCAATCAAAGCAATGATCTAGTGTTCCCAAGGGCATTTCGTTTATTTAGTTAAATGATTACAATATTCTGTTGTTGTTTTAAGGTGATGTCCGGTGATATAGCAGATATCTAGATCCTGTTTAAAATGCAGGCACATGTGAGAAAATAAACAGATTTCTTTGGGTGGATGTACATTTCTGTACACACATTTTTTAAATTTGTTGTTTAAATCTGATTATATGGAACTCGTTGTCACTTTCGTTTCATGCTGTATATAGACTCATCCATTGTTACATTTTGGTTACAAACTCGCAGTGTATACATTTTTTATCACGTTTGTATAATTATAATATTACCATGCTTAATTGCACAATTATTTTATTGCCATAATTAATTACACTGTGCAAACTATAGCTATACATGTACGTAATTATCATTAACATTCTTAACTGTACATTTATTGTATTAATCTTAATTAATTGTATTGTTCAACTAAATGTACATAATTATTATTACCATACTTAATTGTATAACATGTCATTTCATTCGCAATCACCTTTTTCACATATCGTTTTTTCCGTAGATTACACACAATTTAATGTTTCTTTCTCCTTGCAAATAATATTTCACTGAATCTTCCATCAGTTTTCAGTGTTTTGACTTGACTCGTTCTTTCTATCTCTGTCTCTCTCTTTCCGCCTGTCTCCCTCTGTCTGTCTGTCTGTCTGTCTCTCTTTCTGTCCCCCCCCTCTCTCTCTCTGTCTGCTTCTCTCTCTCTGTCTGCTTCTCTCTCTCTCTCCTTCTGTCACCCCCCCCCCCTCTTTCTCTCTCTCTGTCTGCTTCTCTCTCTCTCTCTCTCTCTCTCTCTCTCTCTCTCTCTCTCTCTCTCTCTCTCTCTCTCTTTGATTTTCTGTTTGTCTGCCAGCCTCTCTCTCTCTTTTTCTATGCCTGGCTGCCTGTCTCTCCGTCTGTCAAGACTAGACTCTCGGTTTCGCTTTCTATCATGGACCAAAAATAGAGCTGAGTTACTTAGTCGTAGACTGCACAGCGCAGCGGGCAGTCAGACGTCCATCTATTCTTTACTGCCACCAATATAAGCAACAATGTCTTTGGTGTCCTCTTGCAGCTGTAAACACTGGCGGGCTTTCTCCTCAGAATTTTGAGCCAGAAGGTAGGCCTCGTCCAGCAGGACTTCAAACACATGCATGCACAGCCATGTTGATGTTGCTGGTGCACCGGTCAATCCTGTAACTTTGCCTATATGCTGCTAGTATTTCCTCCATGCCTGCTCTCTGCAGCTGTGTATGAACTTGCCCCTCACAGCAAGGCAGTTGTTGAGAAATTGCACCTTCTCCAATACAACAGTCCCTGAAAAGAAAAAAACAACAACAACACACACACAATAAATTAGAAACCATACCAATCATCTAAAAAGACATACTCAATGTTGAATACCATTTGAATTTGATTCATACAAAATATTTCTGAGTAAATTTGTTTATATAGCAAATAATATAAGATGCTGAAAACTCACTTGATACAGTCTTGAAGAATGGCCTTGCAGAAACTGATATACAGCTGTCAGCCAAAGACGAACAAGCCCCTTCCACCATTTCCAGGCTTATCTGCACACAACACTAATAAAAACAAATATTAAGGTTTTATAAAACAACGAAAATGAATTAACAGCTATACATTGTACGATAAATGGTGCTGCCTTCACCAAAATCTTATGTTTACTCACTTGCTGTTCGAATTACAAGAAATTAAGAAATAAAATGATGCGCACTCTAATCGCATTCTTATGTTAACAGGCAAATATTACTAAATTACCTTGTGCTTTGCAGGCTGAGGCACACTGCACACCAACTCAACTGTTTGGGAGGCTACGCCCAAATCAAAAAGTTCATTTTCTTCCTGAAAAATATAGGAAAGAAATAATTAGAAATGGATAAAATTGTTCAAGGAAATCTACCACAATCATTTACGCACAGGTAATCGCTATAAACCTACTGTTGCTGCGTGTGTGACTGGACTGTACAAAAACACAATTAAAACTGAGTGAAACTTAAAGGAAACAAAAGAACAGAGATCCAAATGAATTCCAAACAATCAACAAGATTATTAAAAAAAAAAAAACACGACACAAATCTATCCACAACTATCTAAAACGTTTGTCTCAAACTATTTTATGTTTAAAAATCAAAGCGAAGCGTCGGTTTTAGCATCATCCATGCCCGGTTTTTGGCTATTTCCGATAGCTTGACAAAAATGCTTCGTTTTGTCGGATAAAGTAAAAACATCAGCAGCTGTTCTATTGCAAGTGGTGCCCGAAACACCTATTAATGCAGTCATACTCGCAGATTATGGATAAAATAGGTACAGCTGAAATAATTACGTGTTTCACTTACCACGATAATTCACTCGATAGAAGACGCCATTATTGCAAGCAGACGAACCGGAAGTAAATGCCGCGCTCGGCCTCTGCCTTGGCTAGTGAGCTGAGTTACTTAGTCATTGACTACACAGCGCAGAGGGGAGACAGACGTCCATCTGTTCTTTGGTCCATGTTTCTATGTACTGTTTCTCTCTCTTCCAATATGTCTCTGTTTTTGCTCTCTCGTTGTCTGTCTGGATGCATGCCCTGCCTCTCTTTCTCTGTCTCTGTCTCTCCCTCTCCGTCTATCTCTTTTCCATTTTTCTGTGCATTTATTCCCTCCCTCCCTCTCTTTCTCTCTCTCTCTCTCTGTTTGCCTGTCTCTCTGTCTCTGTCTGTCTGTCTCTCTCTGTCTTTCTCAAGAATATGCCACAACCAATCCTTTCCTCATTAATAAAATTAACCCACAAAAAAGTTTAATTTATTTCTAATAAAACGACCACATATTTTGGCCAAATTAAATTTTTCTAAAACATTTCATCAAGTCACCGTCGGTCGAAATTAAGCTACAGTTTCTGCATCCAGAAACGAATTAACGTTTTATTATATTAAGTCAAATTGTCGTCCTATTTTGAGAAAAGGCAGAATACCTACAGAGGTAGCCTGAGCAAGTTAGCCAAAGAACTTGTTTTTTTCTCTCCAAAGTTTTAAATGTTCTGAGCCCTATTTAAATTTGATGTAGCCTCATTCTAAGTGTTCTGTTTACTCTCTACTCGCAACCACAGGAAATAGACCCCTCTCTCTCTCTCTCTCTCTCTCTCTCTCTCTCTCTCTCTCTCTCTCTCTCTCTCTTCTTTCTCAATGTGGCATTGTGTAATCTGGCCACATAATAAAGATGAAGAAATACCAAGTTCAGTCTTGTGTTCTCATCAAAGGCTGTGGTTGATGATAATATATCCATGTATGGTAAAGTAGCCGTTTGACTTTGCATATGCGACCATTTTCAACAAACCCTTCCATAAAGTAAATAACAAAGAAGAACAAGAAGAAAAAGAACAAGAAGAAGAAGAACAAGAAGAAGAAGTAAACTATAAGCTAACTATACAACAACAACAACAACAACAACAACGTCATCACGTTCTCTGGAACCTTTAAACTACCTACAATGCAGATCGGTTATTTTCAATTCAGGTTGATTTCAAACGTTGCTTTTATTAAAGTTCTGCCTCAGTTTGGTGCGTTGTTGTTTTCTCTCCCCATTTTTGTTAAAAACAACGGTTACTTTCACTCGTTGGATATATTTAAATCGATCCCTGTATCCAAAGAAAGTACAGCTACGCAAAGAAGGTTCATCTCGGCGAGTGCCTATATAAAGTTACAAAACGTAGCCACTCGTAGCGCCCCCCAGCGATTCTCGTGATAAATGATTCCAAGGGCGATAATTTGTTCTTAGCGCTATGTAAACAAACCGCTTCAGTAGATTATGTTCCGGACACTCGCTTGCTTAAATTAACAAGCGATTCTGCTTTTTTTTTTGAAAGTAAGTTAATAAGTGTCTGATTTTAATAATGTAAATACAGCTTGCCAACAAGTTGCTTGAATTATGCATTCAGCCGATTAAATTACCGTACCAATGCTATTGATTCAGTAGGCCTGTACTCGGCCTGTACTCATCCAAGATCCGTCAAAACTCAAACCCAAAAGTAAGCTTGAATACCGGTAATAGCTTTTCTGAACATTGCTTGATTTAGCATTTCCAGTTAATAACTGTGTTCCAATCTACTGTTTATCTCATTTACACTGCACTTCTGATTTTAATCGCTGCTAACCTACTGTTAGGCTCTCATCTTAAAATTATATTTATTGCTTTCGTTTCGATCAACTGTGTAAATAAGCCTATAAATTATTAGGCCTACTGTTTATCATCATCATTTTCATCATCATCATCATCATCATCATTATGGTTTAATATAGGCTATCTCTATAATAGAACTGTAGTTGCAAAAGGAAATTTGATAGGTTAAGATAGACTAAAGAAAAAGAACAGACATGTGTGTGTATGTGTATATGTATATATTGCACAATGTTAATATTCTTCTGCCAAATTTAACTCTGAAATTTACTCGCACAGGGATAGGCTTATATAAGCATGCTTGTTGCTTGTCCCTGCTGCTTGTGATGTATATATTTTATATGTATTCTGAAGAAATAAATAATATATAAACCAACAGACATCAAGACTATAGAAGTAGAGAAATAAAGCAATGCAACAAGAAGAGTGAACAGTGAAGCTTTTAAAGAAAACACATTTAACGTTTAAAAGCATTATTTTTTTGCATGAATCATTACATTGGAAATTGCACCTAGATAAGACCAAAAAGTGCAACAATAAAAATAGTCAAATAAGAAATATTTGTAGTCATTTATAATATTAGATCTGTACATTGCAGCAGGCTGCATCAATTATGTTACTTTATTGTTAAACCATCATGCATTTATAAAAGCTGAAAAAAATAGCTTCAAACATTTGTGTTTCTTTTTCTGACATTTAATATGAATATTATAGCAACAAAAAGCAACAATGATGACTCTCTCTCTCTCTCTCTCATATAAAGGAAACTTCAGCAATTATCATTTTTTGTAAAGTACTGTCATCTCAATAAATGTATGTTTAAAATAATTAAAAGGGTAAGAATGTTAGGTTTTTATAATTAAATCTGTTGTTTACTTTTTGTTTAGCAAGATTAAGACATACCTACAAAGAAACAGAAGTTTTGCAAGACAAAACAAATACAATTAACCCTTTTCCTGTCTGCTTAAACCAAATGTAATGGAAAGGGAATACAGTCACACAGAAAATGGTATTTTACATTTGAAAGATTTAAAAAATCACATTTGGTATTTTTTCTGCATACATTTCACATGCAACAACAACAACAAAATCTGATAATACTAGACAATTAACTAGTAGCATTATACATTAAAAGGATAATAATTAATAGTTTTTGCTCTTGGATTTGTATTCTTAGATGCATTTATGAAGAATTATTTGCTTAAAAATTACTTCTTTTTTTTTAATAGTTTTTCTTTACAAGACAACACATCCAGTCAATGAGTCATGCAATAATATTTCATTAGGCCTACTATTTTTTCTTTTTCTTTTTTTTTTAAATTACTCTTAAGCAGCAATTAAAACTATGCCTTCCCCTCCCCCCTCCCCTCATCTTCCATTTGTAAGAAATTGGGATATGATAAATTTCAGTATCAACAAAGAAAATACAGTTTACATCGAGTGGTAGATCTAGATCAACGTTGTTAGATTTGGTTATAATTATGTTTGATTCTTCCTTTGGAAAATTAAAAAACGAAAGTCCAGGGCACTTGTATCGTCCATTTGTGCAGTTAAAAGCGCTGCAGTGTTGCCCACCAGGACGGATTCTAGGTTTGTTTACTTGATTTGATACGCTTTCCTCCATTGCTAAGCGCTAAGGCCGAAGCGAGTTATCACTTATTCCGCTAGTTGGCGCTCGCAACTTCCGTTTCGCAGTAAGAGTCGAAATGAACCTTCTTTGCGTAGCTGTACTTTCTTTGCTGTATCTCCCAAACCGATTGAAGGCATTTGGAACAACCAGCAGCTGCATTGTGGGGCCATGCAGTTAGCTGTCTCCCAACTGCCGCTCTGCACCGCGGGTAGACATCCCCAGTGAACTTTAAAGATCGAATGTGAACGGCAATGCCATGATTGCTTAACTGATTGCGCGGATTAAAAAAAGCGGTTTTCTCTAGCCATGGAAAATAATCTCTGAGCATCCAGGGAGAGGAAAGAACAGTGCAGCATAAGGAACGGTAAAAGTTTCTTTTATAGTTCAAGATCCAAAGACGTGACAGATGTGGGGTAGAACCTATTTTAAACGTAGCCTTTGTGCGTCCATTTTGTTTGCAAAACCATCTAGTCTATTATCGTCTTTTCTTCTTTTCTTTAAAAAGAAAATGTCGGTTCAAACTGAAGACAAAACTAGAAAAGATCTTTCCTTCTGAAATAGTGGTCTAAAGACAAACTGCCGATCAAGCTATCGATAATCCAAAGGACAAAAGCCACTTTCTTTGATAGTGGCTAATGATGAATTCTACTTGAAGGAGAAACTTATTTTGTACGTGGTTCGGGGAAATTATATAAAAATTGTCTTGAGGGGAGGGTTGCTGGAGGTAATGCTGAATATACTTAGGAGGAAAAGGAAAGAAGGATGGGGGGGGGGGGAGGGGGATGAGAAGAAGCAACAGGGTGATGATGATGATGATGATGATGATGATGATGATGATGATAATGATGATGATGATGATGATGATGATGATGATGATGATGATGATGATGATGATGATGATGATGATGATGATAAAATGGCAAGGATGTATAATTGTATTTGTAGATTGAATATAAACGAAAAGAAGTTGTTTCGTTCTGGAGTGAAAGGAAGGTAGACTATAGTGGACAAGGAAAGGGGATGGAAAAAGTGGTTAGGGGTTGGAGTGGGTTTGATAAGTTTGAAAAATAGAGCGCACGATGGATTTAGCCTTAATTGTCTTCTAAATGTAAACAAATCAGAAGGGGTGGAGATACTCAAATTCAGCATAGTTCAAGATGGACTCTCAGCGCTCGGGAATGCCCACCCCAATGCGCCGGAGGAGATACGCTAACTTTAGGGAAAAAGAGAATTGCCCTGCTGGAATGGCAGGAAACGGCGCTGAACATTGACATGGAACTGCATATAAAGGAGGGATATAGGTCTAATGACAGGAAAAATGGAAGGAGAGAAGTTGTAGAAGGGGGGGGGGGAACCACACCAAACTTTACGAGTTCAAGAAAGAAAAGGTGAAACAACGAGGAACAAAGAAAGGGGGAGCAGGGTTCAATACAAAAGTAAGATTAGATGAATTCCGAGCTATAAACCTATCTGAAATATCCCTCAAGGTTTCAGCAGCTATATAGGCCTAATTGAGCAGACCTCTTACATATTACGCTGGATATAGTGAGAAACTCTCCCTCTACCCCCTCCCACCTCTCCCTTCGTTTTTTACTGCCGGATGGGTATGCCATGTCGATGCGGAGATGTATTTCTTCAAGACAACCTGCAATCTGCTCGAGACAACCCGACAAAAAAAGCACAAATAAAATGTAAACATTATTAATAAATATTAACAAAACACATACGTATAAAATGCCTACATTGCAAAATAATACTCCCATAGAAAGCCCTTTTGATCATTTGGCTGGAAAGCGTCCACTATTCCCAAGCTGACCAAACAGACCCTATTCACACATGAGTAGTTCAGGGAGAGTTTTCAAGAAAAAGGATAGGTGACTGGTCTAGCGAAGAAGATAGTAGATTGATAGAACAGATTGTGACGGTGGGTCTATTGTTGATGGGCTCTGCACAATGGAATGATATTACCCACTCGTCGTTCGTCTGCGGGAATCCGCTAGTTTAATCACCCTATGACTAATCTTAATACACTTAAATGTTTGGCCCGGTCTGTGTGCGGATAGGGTTACAGAGATAGAGAGAAAATGGTACAAGATTCACTGACACATTAGCACTCGCACGGCTCTGAAACAAAGGTAGTCCAGCCACTTGTTAACAGTAAATATCACACATATTTAATTCCTCTACTCTATATCTAATTCTCTAATCACTATACTAACTTAAATGTCCAAACCGTAATACAACTAGGATTAACTTAACAGTCCAAATTCACTTCGAGTAGTTTGCTCCTTGGTGGGTCTATGCTGCTACTGTTCTAGACATTTGCTACTGCCTCATCATTGGGCTACTTGTTCTGGTTTGCCTAATGTTCGTTTTTAGGAGAGTGGACTACCGCACAGTCCTTCTAGATCAGTGTTTGTGCACGTTTTCTGTGTCACATAGCTGAATCGTTGAGGTGTTGTGATGGCGTCTCCTCCTTGTTTGTTGACTATTGGGCTATCGGAGCTCAGTGCTCGATTCTCCACTGCAGGTCGAATGTCAGGGTTGACTCTCAGTGGTCTATCTTCTGCCTCGGACCAAGCCTGCTCGTCTTTTTGACAATGTCAGGCTATGGCTATACTGCAATGAATGAATTTCACCCGTCACCTTCATAGTCTTCTTGAGAGAGATCTTTCAACGTGTGCGTCCTTCTAGTGTGAGGGTTAGACATAGACTGACTACCTTAACCCTGTGGTCAGCTTACACGCGTTCTCCCGAGATACCTTTAGCGCCCTCTAGCAGGGATTGCGGATAGAGGTCAGCTGGATGTTCTCACTGCCTACCTTGTGAAGAGTTAGCCTACACATGCTTAGACCAACGTGACTTCTGTCGTCTTCTAGGCAGCGACTATAAGTTACACAGGCCAAAGAAGGATGAACTATTTGAGGAGTGAAGCCTTAGTGCTGGGTCCAAACTAGCCTAGTGTGACACAGATTAGGAACGAGAAAGAACAAATGAGAACGACAGAAACAGTGGTAATTTACAGCACTAATTTCCACAAAGTGGGGATACCATTTATACCATTTATACAGAAATCCCCCGGTACCCCCAAGAGGGTGAGAGAGCTGAAGCAGCAGAGTGATAATGATGATGATGATGAGGAGGAGGAGGAGGAGAAGGAAGATGACGATGATGATGATGATGAGGGTGATGATGATGATGATGCCATTCTTGCTGCTGCTGATGATGAGGAGGATGAGGATGATGACAATATTGATGACCCTTGCAAGTTAACAGATTGTTTTGGGAAAAATAATTTTTATCTTCTTTATGGGACTTTTCAAATTACATGGCTTCAATTTGGATTTTGGATTTTCTTTTTCTCAAATGATAGGGTCAGGGGTGGAGTAGTTTCAGGTTGATAAATGCCACTGTCGAGAGTTGACAATGAATTAATTGAGAGGTCTTCCCTCCCCCTTTCAATCGCACTTGCAGCCCTTTTCCACTTCGCTGTCTTCCCGTTCACGTGGGGTTAACTTTGTTTACAGAGGGACACAATTGTGTGCTCAATATTATTCCTTTTAATTTAAAAATTCGTAACTCACTCCGTTTACATGAGCTAAATATGAGAGCATGAACAATACCTGTGCGATTTTGTTAACATTCATTGTCCCACCCACACACCCGAATGCAAATACGGAGGAAAAAAACAGCAACAACGCATGCTTGCATACCTTCCCCCCCCCCCCTCTCCCCATTCAATCTCTACACACGCAGAAGCAAGTCTATGAGCAAATTCAATACAGAGAACCGTGCACACCGACACACAATACAAAGAAGTGACGTCAGAAAACATGGATGCAGGAAACCCATTCACAGACGAAAAAAATGGAGAGCTGATTCTTGAAGCAGGTGGTGACTGAAGATTCTGAATTAAGACTGATTTAACGGGACTTCAATTCCAATGAGAAAGTGTGAAAATGGTGCTAGGCAAGCAAATTTTCAATTCAGTTTTAAAAAAAATTAAAATAAAATTTAATTGAATTTGTTTTTCATTGATAACATAGTTTTAGACTTTCACAAACAATTTATTTATACTCACGTACGGCAAGACTTTTCCAAAGATAACATCTCCATTGTAAACCGTGATCTGGAGCAATCTAGTGTTAGACACGCGAAGGGTTTTCACTGGCGCACCTATCTAATTATAGAGAACGCAACGTCACTTCCACATGAAAAGGCGAGAGCCCAGCGTATACCGATCCTGGATAGGCCCAGAAAGCGATGAAGGAGGCTTGCATCAACATCAAGGACATGACACCTACTCTCAGCGGAGACCGGGGGCCGGAGGCACGTCTTGCTTGCCGTCTAATCTCTTATTCATTCACATAATCTGAGTTTAGCTGGTGGTTAAGTGCTCACTGAAAACCGGTTCACGTCACTCGGCATAACAACGCTAAAAAGCAACAGGTCGGAGGACTTATTAAAGCAATGCTGGAAGGAAGTTAAACTATTTCTAGAGTAAAACTTCAGGTTCTTCTTCTTCTTCTTCTTCTTCTTCTTCTTCTTCTTCTTCTTCTTCTTCTTATTATTATTATTCCTATCCTATCCTATCCTGTCCCATAACCCGAAGGTCGTAGGGGCACCACAGATGATCGCTTAACCAGCATACTCCATCTTTCTCTGTCCTCAGCAGCCCTCATGGCTTCGCTCAGTGTCAAACCAGTCCATTCTCGAATGTTGTCCTCCCACCTCTTTTTCGGTCTCCCCCTTCTTCTACCTCCTTGCACTGTTATTATTATTATTATTATTATTATTATTATTATTATTATTATTATTATTATTATTATTATTATTATTTTTTTTTTTTTTTTTTATTATTATTATTATTATTATTATTATTATTATTATTATTATTATTATTATTATTATTATTATTTTGGGGGGAGATAGGTGGAGGGGGGTATTATTAAGACAATTTTTTTGTGTTCAGGAACGTTCCAGCACTAAAGGCATCATATTCGTAGTCATCCTTATCCTCATCATTATCATCAAGATTGTTTGACTAATCATCTGTTACGTTGAAACGCGCACGATTGTTCGTGTGTTACGCGCGCGATAGATCTGATCGTTTTATTTTATATATTCTAAAGCATGCAATAATAGAGTGTATTTACCTTCGATTTGATTTTACGTTGCTGTTAGAAGAAGCTTTGTAAAACGTTGATAACTTTAGTAGGTCGATAATATTTGAGAATTTTCTAGAGTTGGTTGTTTATTATCGATCGAAGCGTGTGGATAATTCTAGTGGTAACTAGAGACGCTTCCATCCTAAATATGGTTGTATGACGTGAGACAGTAATGACAAAATTTGTTCGGATTGCTTAAAATTGTGTCGCGCTCGATCATTCGAAAGTTCTCTGAGTATAGAGAGACTATATATCTACCGCACTGTTTGAGTTGAAAGGAGAGAAAGTTGTAAAGAGTGGAAAATGCGATTGTATGCAGTTGTTGATGTTCGCTGAATAAAGTTGGAAAACTACATACGACGACTTCTGCCTTGTTGATGAGTGAGCAGGCTGCGTGGATAAACGAATCTGAGTTACTGTTACGTTGAAACGCGAAGAATAGTATGTCTGAAGCGCGCACGATAGATCTGTTCGTTTTATTTTGCAAAGTATTCAATAATAGAGTGTGTTTACCTTTGAATTGAGTTTGCATGGTTGTTAGAAGCTTTGTGTAACGTTGTTGGAGAATTCTCTAGATCCGCTTGTTTACTATCGATCGAAGCTTCGGGATATTTGAGAACGTTCCTGGAATGTTTAGAAAGATGTATCACATAAGTCAGTGATGACGATCTTTAGTTTTATTGGTGGTATTGCGTCATTCTACAGTGTTCTAAATTGTTCGGGAGTATGAAGAGACTATATAAGTGCCGCACTGTTTCAAAAGGAGTGTTGTTGATAGTGAGTTGGAAAGTAAAAGTTGAGAGTGGAAAAGCGATTGAGCGATTGTATGCAGTTGTTGATGTGTGCTGAATAAAAGTGGAAAACTTCATACGTCGACTCTGTGACTTGTATGCTGATTGAACGGGTTGCGTGGATAAACGAATCTGAGCTACACTCATCAGTACTTCAGCATTGGGGCTGAATCAACTACTGAGAAAACATCACCATCAAACGGAGTGTAACAATTACATTTATCAGATTTCAAGCATCGGGGCTGAATCAACTGATAAAAAAACAACACAGAGTGTAACATCATCATCATCATCAGTGCAGCAACAGCAGCAGGGTCATCGTCATCACAACCATCCTCCTCCTCCTCATCATCATCATCATCACCTTCTTCTTTCTTATCCTATCCTATCCTACTCCGTAACTCGAGGGTCGTTGGGGCACCCCAAATGACCGTTGAACCAGCCGTACTCCATCTTTTTCTGTCCTCAGCAACCCTCATGCTTCTTTCACATTCCTTTAAATATCTCTTCTTCTCTTCCTCCCCTCTCCTCCTCCACTCCTTATTTTCTTCTACTTCTCCCTTTTTATATTAGCGACAGGATTCATTGCGAACATAGCTGAGTTCTGTGTTTCATCAGAAACTAGTACTAACGAGTTATATCCCAAAGGCCCGTAACCGGGTTGTGGGAGGGGGAGGAGGGAGGGAATAAAACCACAACAGCTACATTAATGACATAATAAAATAACTGACAAACAAATAATCTTTTATAATCAAGAGGTTAAAAAATCAACAGGAGCAAGAGTAAATAACTATGTCTTCAATAAAGCCGACAAACGTAAACAATTTATGAGCGAAACAGCAACCAACACATTTCCTGTTGACGTCCGAGCTATGTCCTGGCAAGGGAAGCAACTCGAGATGACTCTTCCTCCCCTCCACCCCCCACCCCCCACCCCCCACCCCCCACTTCCGCATGACGTCACCCTCCAATTTCTAGAAGTCACGGTAGCTCAATGGATCAATGATGGCGATATTCTTTTTCCACTCTATCGCTGCGATGGAACTGCCAGGAAAATGCGACGTACTCATAGACATGGTAGTTGTATGAGTAGTAGTTGCCAAACTGCACGAGAGATTTGTCCACGTATCCCGCTCCAGTGGTAATCCTGGTCAGACATCGTCGTTAATCACAATCACGAGTAGCAAAACAGAGACAGAGAGAGAGAGAGAGAGAGAGAGAGAGAGAGAGAGAGAGAGAGAGAGAGAGAGAGAGAGAGAGAGAGAGAGAGAGAGAGAGAGAGAGAGAGAGAGAGAGAGAGAGAGAGAGATTGAAGTTTGATAGAGAGAGAAATAGAGAGAGGAGAAGGAGGAGGAGGAGAAGAAGAAGAAGGAGAAGAAGAAGAAGAAGAAGAAGAAGAAGAAGAAGAAGAAGAAGAAGAAGAAGAAGAAAAAGAAGAAGAAGTCAATAAAGATAGTCATACAGGATAGAGTACAACACATTGTCTTCGATGCAACATATTCTTTAAAAAAAATAATAACAATAGAAGAAGAAGAAGAAGAAGAAGAAGAAGAAGAAGAAGAAGAAGAAGAAGAAGAAGAAGAAGAAGAAGAAGAAGAAGAAGAAGAAATGTTATTGTTTTACTCAAAATACACAGCAACTTAGTTATGTGCTCAGCACTACTTACTGACAGTTTTCTTTCAACATAAAGTCGCAGTAATCAATAACTATTAAAGGCGCTTCCATTACTGAATAGTTAACTGCTCAACTGAACTTGCACAAAAATTAAAGATAAAACCAACTTGAAGATTGACAGCAGAAGAAGAAGAAGAAGAAGAAGAAGAAGAAGAAGAAGAAGAAGAAGAAGAAGAAGAAGAAGAAGAAGAAGAAGAAGAAGAAGAAACAACAGCAACAACAACGACGATGAGAATTGAATTGAACGGCGAAGACGACGTTTAGGAAGGCGTTATAATAGTTCTGTCTCCAATGTAAAACTAAGATGGCGAGCCATTCAAATATATTGCCAGACACTCATCCACGTAGCCGAAAAACTAAGCATTTTTCAAAGAGTTATTTTTCTTGGGCCATGATTGATTCCTATCATATCTTATCTTATTCCGTAACTCGAAGGTCGTAGGGGCACCACAGATGACCGTTTAACCAGCGTACTTCATTTGTATCTGTCCTCAGCAACCCTCATGGCTTCGCTCAGTATCAAGCCAGTCCATTCTCGAATGTTGTCCTCCTACACCTCTTTTTCTGTCTCCCTCCCCTTCTGCCTCCTTGCACCGTGCCTTGCAGGATGGTCTTTGCAAGGCCTGATGCTCTGGTGACGTGGCCATACTATTGGAGTTTCCGTTTCTTCACCACTGTGAGCATGTCATCGTGTTGTCCAAAGGGTTGTATACTGGTCTGTCGGACTTAGTCGTTGGTGATGTGCTGGGTATAGGAAATGCCCAGAAGTCTTCTGTAGCACTTCATCTCCATGCTTTGTATTCTTCGTTTTAGATCTGCTGTGAGGGTCCATGTTTCGCAAGAGTATAGGAAGCTGGAGATAACAAGAGAGAGCAGCAGCCTTATCTTGGAATGTAGGCTCATGTACTATCTTTCCAAATGGGCTTCAACCTTGTCAGGGCCGCAGTTTTTTGTGCGATCCTGGAGAAGACTTCCTGTCAGGACTCATTGTCTGATACAATGGCTCATAAATATCTGGAGCTATGCACTGTGTTGAGGGATTGACCTTGGACTTTGATGTCCGTGTTGATGCTATTGGTCATGTTGGTCATGGTCTTCTCTGTACTTATGTCCATTCCATAGACTCGGGAGGTGGTGACAAGCCCCTGTACCAGCTGTTCAAGTTCTTGTTCCTCTCCAGCCAATCCCTCAATGTCATCCGCTAAAATGAGGTTGGAGATTGCTCTACCCCTTATGCTAACTGTGCCTTCGTGGTCTGCAAGGGCATCTGACATGATGCGCTATATAGGAAGATGTTAAAGAGTGTTGGAGAGAGTAGGCATCCTTGACGCACACTGATTGTTGTTCTGAACCAGTTTCCGATGACGCTGTTGTGGAGGATTGCACTGGTAGCCTTGTCATACAGGTGTTTGATGATTCAATAATTTTAGGGCTGATGTTGTAAACTCTCATGGTTGCCCCAACAGCTGCATGCCAGACTCGGTCAAACGCTTTATTGAAGTTTACGAACACTGACAGTGGTGTTCCTAGGATTAGAGGGCAAAAGGACAAAATGTCCTAAATCATAAAACTAATCGGACATCATGTCCTGACTACATAAAAGCTATAGGACATTCAGATTGTGAAGCGAACCGATTAATGGTGCTTCTTTTTTCTTCAAAAACGAGCTCAAAACAGACTGCCCTTTAGCAACACAAAGCTTTTTCTTCGGCGGCATTTTGAGCGTAGTAAGATCGCTGCAGAGGAAGTATGGTGTCGGTTATATCCCTTTCAAAAGTGTCGAGAGTTGCGGCCCTTTTGTTGTTCGACGGAATGTACTAAAAAGTGATAATAGTCTAGCATTGTCCACTATTCAAACTCGTTTTAACGGCTTTGACACTCCAGTTTGTACAGATGTTTCTTGCAGTGACCGCTCTAGTCATAATACAGTACTATCGGACAATGACAGCTAATTTCGCAATATAATCGGACATTTGACGGGACACAGGTGTTTGCATTCGGTCATTTTCCAAACGAATCGGACCATGACCGATGTCCGAGGCCTCGGGACATCACTGAACACATTATAGAGATGTTGTTGGTGCTGTCTGTATTTCTCGCAGATTATTCTGAGGTTAAAAATCTGTTCAGTGGTACTTCGCCCTTCCCTGAATCCTGATTGTTCTTCAGCTATTATTTTTTCAGCTTGAAGTTTCAACCTGTTGAGTATTATTTTCAGGAGGACTTTGCTGGGATGGCTGATGAAGCTGATGGTGCGGTAATTTTCACACTCCTGAAGGTTACCTTTTTTTGGGAAGGGTGATGACAAGAGACTGAGTCCATGGTGTAGGCCACTCCCCACTCTGCCAGATCTTGTTACAGATAATGGTGAGGGCGTTAATCATCGCTTCTCCTCCTGCTTGAAGCAATTCCGCGGGTATGTTGTCCACTCCCGCTGACTTCCCTTTATTTAGTAAATACACTGCTGTGTTAGGTTGAAACACGATTGGTAGTATGTCTGAAACGCGCACGATAGATCTAATCGTTTCGTTTTGCAAAGTATTCAATAATGGAGTTTATTTACCTTTGATTTGGGTTTGCATTGTTGTTAGGAGAGGCTTTGTATAACGTTGATAATTTTAGTTGGTCGATATTGTTGGAGAATTCTCTAGATTTTGAGTATTTACTATCGATGGAAACTTCCCGATGGATATCGAAGTATGAGAATGTTCCCGGAAGGAGAAGAAATAGGTATGACGTAAGACAGTAATGACGAAGTTAGAAGCGATTGGTTAAATTGCGTCATACGAGATTGATCCAGGGTGTTCGGGAGTATCAAGAGACTATTTAAGTGCCGCAATGTTTCAAAAGGGTGGTGAAAGTTGTTGATAGCGAGTTGGAAAGTAAAAGTTGAGAGTGAAAAGGCGATTGTATGCAGTTGTGGATGTGTGCTGAATAAAAGTGGAAAACTTCATACGTCGACTTTGTGACTTGTATGCTGATTGAGCGGGTTGGGTGAATAAACGAATCTGAGCTACACTCATCAGTACTTCAGCATTGGGACTGAATCCACTACTGATAGAAAACACCAACATCATATCGAGTGTAACATTTTGGGGGTCAAGCCGCGATTCACGCCATAGCCAAGGGTTCAACTGCTACAACAAGCGAGTCAACGTTACGAGAGGCAGTCATCGAGGGTAGCCGCCAACGAGTTGCGTCGAGAGGGGCCAACATACTGGGACTACATCACCGATAGGTTCGGGTTGACTGCAAGGGCGTGTAGTCGCTGAAGAGTTGCTTCGTGAGCGAACAACAGATCGGGACTACGTGGCTGCCGCAAGACTACGTTGAGGGACAGTGTCGGAGCTACATCGCCAGTATTAGAGAGAGCGACGAGCGGACGTCGCGTCTACTTCAGCACAGGAGCGTGTACATCAACACCAGGGTGGTGCAGCGTCGCATACGACGAGGACAGCGGGGCCTGTGTCAGCGAAAGCGACTAGTGACAAGCATCAGCGCTACTGCAGAAAGCGTGCTGTTCTAGAACAGTCTAGAAAGGTACAGCACAGTCAAGAACTTTCCAGAAAAGAACTTTCCAGAGAAGAACTTCCCAGAACTTTCCAGAAGCATCAAGATGGCTGACTTCTGGCAGAAAGGGATTCAACTGAATCTAAAAGGGAAACAGTTGACGGAGTACGTCAAGTCCCAGGAGAGAATACAAGAACGAGAATTAGAAGAACAGCGTCGCCGAGAAGAAAGAGAATTAGACCTGAAGCGTCTGGAAATTGAACAGCAGCGGCAAGAAAGAGAAGAGCAGCGGAAAGAAAGAGAAGATGAGCGCAGGCGTGAAGAAAGAGAAGCCGAGCGTCAGCACCAGCTAGAGTTGGCGCGTATCCAAAACAATCAGCATGCGCCACAAGTTATCAGTGACAACAAAGCTCCAAAATCGCCAGCGTTTGTCGACGGGAAGGACCAGATCGACAGTTATTTGGCGAGATTTGAAAGGTTTGCCAAAAGCTCTAACTGGTAACCTCAAGACTGGGCGATTCGACTAAGTGCACTTCTGACGGGGCAAGCACTCGACGTCTACACCAGATTGTCGGACGATGACGCTAAAGACTACGACGTCTTGAAAGAGGCCCTATTGCAGTGCTACAACTTTACAGAGAAGGGCTACCGTAAACGCTTCCGTGAATGCCGGCCTAAGTCAGACGAGACGCCAAAGCAGTTTGTGGAGCGCCTGTCGTCATATCTACACAAGTGGGTGGAGTTATCAGGCGAAAGGAAGTCTTACGACAGTCTCCATGACCTGATCGTGAAGGAACAATTTCTCAATGCCTGTCACAAGGACCTAGCGACCCACTTAGAAGAACAAAAGCTGCAGACGCTTAAAGATGTGACTGAGGCTGCTGAAAGATATCTCATCGCTCATGGGAAGACCCTGGGGCCACCCAGCGCGACGAAACATTTTCAGAAGACTGGAAACCATGTGAACCAGATCCAGGGGAGCCAGACGAACCAGAAACAGACGGACTCCACGCCTCCTCCCAGGGAAGGGCATTCAAGAGGCTGTTTCACCTGCAACGCTACAGACCACAGAGCGGCTAACTGTCCTCAAAACAAAAGTAGCGGACAGCGGGGCAGTACGGACAATGCAGCGGTGGGCAACCGACAGAGAAGTTTCTCCAATCAACGGCAAAACAGTAGATCTGACCATCAAGTGTGCGGCGGGAGCGTCATTCTTCCGAGTGAGACCAAGCGCACAGCTACTCCTGCGGACGTGCAAGAGTGCATGACCGATGGCCAACTTCTCCTTGCCAACGGAAAATCCATCCCCGTCGTCGCCAGCGCAGCTGTGACCGTCAGAACATGCCTGTTTCAAAGGGACGCGTCGGAAATCATGAAGTGACTGTTCTAAGAGACTCTGGCTGCAGTGGGGTCATCGCCAGAGAAGACCTAATCGCTAAAGAACAATTCACTGGCGATTCTAAGTGGACACTCATGGCCGACAGCAAATGTGTGAAAGCGCCAGTTGCAAAAATTCATGTCAACACCCCTTTCTACATAGGCGAAGTAGAAGCGGTTTGCCTGAAGAAGCCGCTATACGATTTGATGATCGGGAACATCGACGGCGCGAGACGACCCGACGACCCCGATCCAGAGTGGAGTACTGCCTCAACTCAACACGTCGAAGTTGTGGAGGAGGATCCATTGCCGTTTCCCGATGGAGACCTTACAGAGCTGCTACGGGACAATGTGGTTACTCCGGCTCAGCCCTGCCGACCAGAGATTGTCGGTGCTGTTACTACCAGGGCCCAGGCCAAGAGAGACAAGACGTCTACGCCACTGAAGGTCGCCGACAACTCTAAAGCTGCCATCGTGGACAGAGATAAGCTGATCCAGCTCCAGGAAGCTGATAGTACTTTAAACAAGTACAGGAACCGCCAAGACCACGTGACCAAAGGCAGTGGTACGGTCTATTTTGAGGTGAAGGCCAAGATCCTGTACCGAATCTTCCAGCACCCGAGGGTCAACGGAGGGAAACCACTACGTCAAGTCTTAATACCGTTACCCCTAAGGCGCCAAGTGATGGAAGTAGCGCATGACTCAATCATGGGAGGTCACCTGGGTATCAAGAAGACGTCGGATAGAATCCAGGCGGTGTTCTACTGGCCAGGACTTCATGCGGACGTCAGCCGTTTCTGCCGATCATGTGACATTTGCCAGAAAACCATACCTCGAGGAAGGGTCCCGAAAGTGCCTATGCAGAGGATGCCTCTGATCGACCGACCTTTCAAGAGGGTGGCCTTAGACTTAATCGGCGAAATAAGACCTCCGAGTGAAGAAGGTCATCGATGGGTACTGACTTTAGTGGACTATGCGACTCGGTACCCAGAAGCAGTGCCACTGAAGAAGATTGACACTGAAACCGTAGCAGAGGCACTGGTGGACATGTTCAGTAGACTTGGAGTGCCTGAAGAAATTCTGACAGACCTCGGGACGCAGTTCGTCTCTGACTGCATGAAGGAGGTCAACAGACTGCTGAGCATCCGGCATTTGACTACGACACCCTACCATCCAATGTGCAACGGGCTTGTCGAAAAGTTCAATGCTACGCTGAAGTCCACCCTGAAGAAACTGTGCAGCGAGCAGCCCAGGCAATGGCATCGCTACACCAACGCCTTACTTTTCGCCTACAGAGAAGTACCGCAGGAGTCCACCGGCTTCTCTCCGTTCGAGCTGTTGTACGGAAGAACCATTCGAGGGCCGATGCACATCCTAAAAGAACTGTGGACGAAAGAAGTAGACACCCCAGAGGTGAAGAACAGTTACCAGTACGTGTTTGAGCTACGGGAGAAGCTTGAGCAGACTCTCGAGATAGCCAGAGAAAACCTGAAAAAGTCCCAAGACTGTGGAAAGCACTATTATGATCGTAGGGCTGTGAGCAGGAAGTTTAAACCTGGCAACAAAGTGCTGGTGCTGCTACCTACTGATCATAATAAGTTGCTGATGCAGTGGAAAGGCGCGTACGAAGTGGAGACCGTGGTGGGAATCAACGACTACAAGGTGAAGGTCGGCCAGCATTCCAAGATATACCACGCCAACCTCCTTAAGCTGTACGTGGAAAGGCCATCAAAGACTGTGCACGCAGACACAGCAGCTGTGACCGACGACAGCTTTGACAGCGAAGAACTGTTGGAACTGGGAGACTTACACAGCAAAGAAGGCATCGATGATGTTAAGCTTGGACCAAGCTTGACGGAAGGTCAAAAGATGGAGCTCAAGGACCTTATGGGCGAGTTTCCCCACAACTTCAGCGATGTCCCTGGCTCTACAACTTTGGTCGAACACGAAGTCCACCTGACTTCGAATATCCCTGTTCGATCCAAGCCCTTCCCGACCCCTTTCAAGGCCCGTGAATCCTTGAAGAAAGACATCGATGAGATGCTGAAGATGGGCATCATCAGGGAGTCCAGTTCCCCCTACGCGTCCCCTGTCGTGGTCGTGAAGAAGAAGGACGGGAGCAACAGAGTATGCATCGACTACAGGAAGGTTAATAAGATCACCGTCTTTGACCCTGAGCCGATGCCTACCGCAGCAGACCTCTTCCGCCAATTATCGGGGAGTAAAATCTTCTCGAAGATCGACCTCAGCAAAGGTTATTGGCAAGTCCCCGTGCGTCAACAGGACATACCAAAGACTGCTTTTATAACCCCTGATGGGACGTACGAGTGCCTAAGGATGCCCTTTGGCATGGTCAACAGCGGAGCTACCCTGAAGAGAGGGATGAAGAAGATGCTCAAAGGGATGGATAATGTCGTGTGTTACTGGGACGACCTGCTAGTCCACACTCGCACCTGGGAAGAGCATCTGCAGACCTTGAGGGAGCTGTTTCACCGTCTCACAGAAGCCAACCTGACCGTGAGACCCAGTAAGTGCATTCTGGGAACTGACAACGTAGACTTTATCGGCCATTCGCTGAAAGAAGGACAAAAGGGGCTTTGTGACGAGATGACTAGTTTTACTCTGCCTATTTACTATTTAGCCTTGTGTAGTCATTGTAACATTAGAGAGTTAGTGTATTACACAGCAAGCAATTACAGTATAGGAGGTACACACACACTGCGAGCTTGACGCCGGCAGTTAGTGACGTCAGCACTGTGGGCCTTGAATCTGACCGTTGTGACCAATCAGAGAGCAGGCTAAGCGGTTAGATCCAGTCTGGCTGTGTCAGTCGTAAGCTAGCTTAGGTTCAGTCAGTCGTTTGGGAACCAAGGAGCAGTACAGAGCTACAGAGTTAGTAGTACTATCTCTCCACACATAGACCAGGAAGCAGGACTTAAGAATCTTAGAATTCTATTAAGTCACCACGAGGCCTGACTTTGTCAAACAGGTAAATGAACACACTTCTGTTTCATCGTGATATATTTATATTATTGTTGAAATTATGTTTGTGGAATTTGCTATGCATAAATGTGAATTGTTAATCCGAATTTGCCGTACCACGTGGAAGAGCCGACCACGAGGCGAAGCACGACCGGTTGCGCCGCCATGTTGTATACCGTACGGAACCACTGTTGTTTAACTTATGTGTATGTTTGCGGACCAGTGGCTGTACCACTGAATGTTTATAATATTATTAATTCTGTATGTGTATAATTAGCCACGATTTATATTTATGTATGTATAGAAAATTAGAGTTGAGATTCCAGTGGACCCCGGAAGTAGCAGAATGTTCGTCGCTTATGATAGAGATGTGGAGCTATCACTGAGGGCTACTTTGGCTTTCAGTGAGACGCTCTGCACAAACCGATTATTCAGGGTTGTGCAGAATTTCGTCTCTTATATTACAGACGAGCAGGCGAGCTATCCCGTGCGCCCAACTCCAAAGAAACGACGAGTTGTCTGCGTAGCCTCTACCGCACAAGTCGGAGAGAGCAACCTGAAACACACCCTGCAAGACCCCACAGCGTGGCAAGGGACCCAACTACACGACGACACATCGTGTACCAGAAGCTACCTCATCAAAGGACTTCAAACCACAAGTTAAGTGCCCAGGAATCAGTGCACTTAAACTGATAGAAAACGGACCACAGTAGTCCACTCTTCAGAAACTGTAAAACGGACCACAGTAGTCCAATCTACATGCAATCTAATAGCAAGTGCCCGATGAAGATATAACAGCTGCCTAGACTATCAGAGATCGAACCATTTGCATTGACTGAGACTTTTTAAGTTAGATTAGTACATAGAAAACCTTGTATAGAGTAGAAGAAATAAATGTGTTATTTTAACTGTTATCAAGTGGCTGGACTACATATGATTCATAACCGTGTGAAAGCTAGTGTGACAGTAATCTTTTACCATTTTTCTATCTATCTCTGTACCCCAACCTTAACACAGAACGAGCTAAACAAATAAATTTATTAAAGTAATTCATAGGGTGACTACTAGCAGTTCCCACCGAATAAACGTGAGGGTTCCATAATTCCATTGTGCAGAGCCCATAAACCCCACGTGACAGGCTTCTACTAGAAAACGTCACCAAGATTCTGAACGCTCCACGTCCCCAAACCAAGAAGCAGGTGCGATCTTTCCTGGGGTTGGCTGGATATTACAGGGAGTTTGTACCAAACTACTCCGCCATCACAGCACCCTTGTCGGACCTGGTGCGGAAAGGCTGTCCAAACCAAGTGCAGTGGGGACCGTCTCAGGAGAGGGCATACCAGACTGTGCGCGACCTCCTTTTGAAGGATCCGGTGCTACGACTGCCCGATACTTCCAAGGAATTCGTCTTAAGGACAGACGCAGCGGACGAAGGCATCGGCGCCATACTGATGCAAGAGCACGAAGGGAAACTATTTCCGGTCAGTTACGCCAGCAAGAAGCTGTCCAGGGCTGAGAAAAATTACTCGACCATGGAGAAAGAGTGCCTTGCCATCATATGGGGAATCCGGAAGTTCGAACTGTACCTTCAAGGAGTGAAGTTCGTGCTACAGACTGATCACAAGCCGCTAACTTACTTGAACTCTGCCAAGTTTGTGAACAGTCGGATCATGAGATGGGCTATGTACTTGCAGAACTTTAACATGCGAGTAGAATCTATCAAAGGATCAGACAATGTTGGTGCGGACTTCCTCAGCAGAGTGTGTGAGTAAAGAACATTGACTATGTGGATGAACTGAGAACATTGACAATATCCAGATAGACTTGCGGATGGAAGAACATTGACTCTGTGTGAATGAACTGAACACAATGACAGTATTCAGAAGGTCCAGAATTAAAACTTTGTTTGCGCATTACGTTTCAACGTTGTTGAAAGAAATTAGGTAAATTTCTTCTTGAGTGGGGGGTTATGTTACGTTGAAACACGAATGGTAGTATGTCTGAAACGCGCACGATAGATCTAATCGTTTCGTTTTGCAAAGTATTCAATAATGGAGTTTATTTACCTTTGATTTGGGTTTGCATTGTGGAGAGGCTTTGTATAACGTTGATAATTTTAGTTGGTCGATATTGTTGGAGAATTCTCTAGATTTTGAGTATTTACTATCGATGGAAACTTCCCGATGGATATCGAAGTATGAGAATGTTCCCGGAAGGAGAAGAAATAGGTATGACGTAAGACAGTAATGACGAAGTTAGAAGCGATTGGTTAAATTGCGTCATACGTGATTGATCCAGGGTGTTCGGGAGTATCAAGAGACTATTTAAGTGCCGCAATGTTTCAAAAGGGTGGTGAAAGTTGTTGATAGCGAGTTGGAAAGTAAAAGTTGAGAGTGAAAAGGCGATTGTATGCAGTTGTGGATGTGTGCTGAATAAAAGTGGAAAACTTCATACGTCGACTTTGTGACTTGTATGCTGATTGAGCGGGTTGCGTGAATAAACGAATCTGAGCTACACTCATCAGTACTTCAGCATTGGGGCTGAATCCACTACTGATAGAAAACACCAACATCATATCGAGTGTAACATGCTGCCTCAACTTCTTCTCGGAGAATTGGGAGGATTTCTTCTTCTCTTTTCTGGGGATATGCTATAACTGATGGGTCTCCGTTTGATGTGTGGTTGTAAAGGTCAGAGCAGTACTCTTTCCATCTATCCAAGACTTCTTGTTCTTCTGTAAGGCATATGCCAGACTTGCTTTGGATCGTGGAGACCTTGGGCTGCTTAACATTTGTTAGCCGCTTTCCAATCTGGTAGGAGTTTACGCTGTTGTTCTTGTTTCTACTGTTCTCTATTTCCTGGCATTGATCTTCTATCCAGTTCTCCTTTGCTGTGCGCATGCCTTTTCGGATGTCATTGTTAATTCTGCGGTAGGCATCAGCTCCCTGTGAGGTGTTCTTTTTCCTTTTCATCTCTCTTCGTTATCACACAGGTCCAAAAGTTCAGGTGTGATCCACGGTCTCTTCTTTAAGCGGTGCTTGCAAAAAATCTCAGTGGCGGCATCGGTCACAGCTGAGTTGAAGGCGATGGACATTGTGTGGACATCTACTTCACCAGTTCCCAAAATGAGCAGTGGTACAAATTCCCCCAATTGTGGCTTGAAATATTTCTGCCACTTCCGGTTTTTGCAGTTTGTCAAGGTCGAACTTCAGTCTAGTGCACTTTGCTGTGTTTACTCTCTTCAAGTGGAGCCGGAAGGACATCATCACGAGATCTTAGTCACTTCTGCTCCAGGAAAAGTGCGTGTCCTGCCAATGTTGTTGCTTGATCTGAAGCGTGTCTTGACCACGATGTAGTCAATCTGGTTGTGATGCTCCCGCTGGGACTGTGCCACGTCCATCGTCTGGCATTTTTGTGGAGACCAAGCGTGTTTGCCAGTAATAAATTGTTATATCTGGCAAACTCCAAGAGTCTCAGACCCCTGCCATTTGCCGCGCTCGTTATTGCAGTGGAGTCCACCTGCGTCTCCCCAAGACCCCTGTCATTTGCCGCGCTCGTTGTTGCAGTGGAGTCCACCTGTGTCTCCCCATTTGTGGTACGCATCTTGGCCAACCTTGGCATTCCAGTAGCGTTGCACTTTGACTATGTCCTTCTTTGGCACTTGGTCAAGGACAGCCTGTAGATTTTCATAGAAATCCTCCACTTCACTATCGTCATAGTCTGATGTTTGGGCATAGGCCTTGATGATGCTTGTGACGATATTTATAGCTGCGTGTTATCATGACTTACGTCATGGTTATGAGATGACGTCAATAAATGGACGACGGACAAAACCACAGTGTTGGTTTGGCTCTTGTGTTTATTTCTTTTATTAGTTCGTTCTTATATAAAGAACGATAGATGGTGGCAGCGGTTCATTCACTTTGAACTGTGTGGCCTTGTTTGACACTCCAGTTGAACCATAATGGCGTTCCGTCCACCGGAGGAATTGGATTTCGCGAATCCTTCAAGCTGGCCAACTTGGAAACAACGGTTTACCCGTTACGTTGTTGCGGCCAAATTGTTAAAAGAAGATCCACCCGTGCAAATAAGCAGTTTGATATATGCTATGGGACCAGAGGCCGACAGAATCTATTCAACCTTCACTGACCTTGGTGAAAATCCGACTCTGGCCGATGTTCTTGCCAGATTTGATGAACATTTTGTGCATCGGGTCAATGTCCTTCATGAACGGGCGATTTTCTATGCCAGAGGTCAACTGCCAGGGGAGAACATAGAGACATACGTCCGCAAACTCTATGAACTCTCAGACAACACGGACTTCCCTGACCGGGAAGGGTCTATCCGTGACAGACTTGTGCTAGGTGTTTCCGATCGTGAACTTTCTGAAAAGTTACAGCTTCAAGGTACACTTTCCTTGAGGGATGTGGTACAGCAGGCAAGACAGTATGAACTGGTCAAACGTCAACTTACTGTGCAGCGGAACCCTAATGGAGTTACTGAAGTTGATGCAGTTGGTCGCCGTACTGCTACCAACCGGCGCCAGGCTCATGCTGAGAAGGCAGCTGTTCCTAAATCTAACACTTGTGATACTGTTCGCAAACGTTGTGTTAATTGTGGACGTCGTCATGGTCGCGATGCTGCATGTCCAGCCAAGGGTGAAAATTGCAGAGCATGTGGAAAGCTGAATCACTTTGCTCGAGTTTGCCGTTCTAAGAATAGAGATGTTAGAGAAGTCAGTATGCATCAGCCTGAACGTGATGCTGAAGAATTACGTGAGTACTTTGTTGGAAATATCCATGATGGTGAAGAACCTCCATGGCGTGTCAAGCTTACCCTGAATACAATTGACATCAATTTCAAAATCGATACGGGTGCTGATGTTTCTATCATCCCAGAAACGGTGTATACCAACATGAAGCCGAAACCTAAGCTGCGACAGTCCAATGCCATACTCAATAGTCCCGGGGGTTTCATTCCTTATCTTGGTACCTTCACAGCACAAGTGGAAAAGCATGCTGACGAAAGAGTGTCCTTCAAAGTCTACGTCATCAGTGCTAATTGTGATTGTCTCCTTAGCCGCGATGCTGCTATGCGCCTAGGCTTAGTCATGAGACTTGATGACGTCGCCAATCTTGATCTTGCATCTGGTGACATTGGCGAGCCAGTGCGCTGTGAACCGATCAAGATCCGTCTGAGAGCTGACGCAGTACCCTACAGTATCTCTACTGCTAGACGAGTTGCACTTCCACTACTGCCGCAAGTTCAAGACGAGCTTCATCGTATGGAAAAGAACGGTGTGATTGTCCGCATTACAGAACCAACTGACTGGTGTGCACCAATGCTTCCAGTAATGAAGAAAGGAGGTGGGGTGCGAATCTGTGTGGACCTCAAGAAACTCAACAGAGCTGTGAAAAGAGAGCGTTACATGTTACCCACCCTTGAGGAAGTGATGCACAAGATGAAAGGTTCGTCGGTGTTCTCGAAACTTGATGCTAAATCAGGTTTCTGGCAACTTCCACTTGACGATGAAACCGCCAAGCTGACAACATTCATGACTCCTTTCGGCAGATACTACTTCAGACGATTGCCATTTGGAATTTCGCTCGCTCCTGAGGTGTTCCAAAGAACCATGATGGCGATTCTGGGGGACATTGAAGGGGTTGAATGTTTCATGGACGATGTGATGATTCATGCAGACAGCGTGGACGTGCATGACAAGCGTCTGAATCAAGTGGTCAACCGTCTCAACTGTGTTGGGCTCAAGCTCAACAAGGAGAAATGTGAATTCCACAAGGAAGAAATCAACTTCCTTGGGCATGTCTTCAGCAAAGCTGGTGTCCGGCCTGATCCATCAAAGATGGATGCCATTCGAAAGATGGAAGATCCCCGAGATGTTTCTGAGCTCAGACGATGGCTCGGTATGGTGAACTATTTGGGCAGATTTCTTCCAAACCTGTCAGTGGTGCTGAGGCCATTGAATGACCTGCTCCGCAATGACGCTGTGTGGACATGGGGACCTCAGCAAGCGGCGGCAGCAAACAAAGTGAAAGACATGCTTGAGGATCCACTGACTTTGGCCTACTACGATGTCAAGAAACGGACAGTGGTCACCGCTGATGCTAGTAGCTACGGCTTAGGCGGTGTCCTTCTCCAAGATTACAACGGAGAGCTGAAGCCTGTAGCCTACTGTTCTCGTTCACTGACGCCTGCAGAGAAGGGCTACGCACAGATTGAAAAGGAGTGCTTAGCCATGGTCTGGGCATGTGAGAAGTTTGACCGCTACTTGGTAGGTCTGGAGACTTTCACAGCTCAGACAGATCACAGACCTTTGATCTCGCTGGTGAACTCTAAAGATCTCCAGGAGACTCCACTAAGATGTCAACGTCTTTTGATGAGGTTGATGCGCTACAACGTCAGGGCTGAGTACGTTCCAGGCAAAGACATGGTTGTTCCAGATACCTTGTCCCGCAGTCCACTGACACAGAGTACACATACTAGCAGTCTTTTGCAAGATGATGTTGAGGCCTATGTCAATGAGATCACATCCACGTGGCCACATACAGACGCACAGTTGAGGACAATTCGTGCGGAGACGCAGAAAGACATCACCTTGAAGACAGCCGTGGACTACACAATAAATGGCTGGCCGACCTACAAACAAGATGTGTGGCTGGCGGCCAGAGAGTTGTTCGACATCAAGGGCGAACTGAGCGTGTGTGACGGACTTTTGCTTCGGGGTGACAGAATTGTCATACCTTTCTCCCTGAGAACTGAGATGCTGGAACGCATTCATGCTGGACATTTATAGGCATTACTAAATGCCGGGAACGCGCTAATCAAGCTATGTGGTGGCCAGGCATGAGTAAGCACATCAAAGATATGATAGGACGATGCAGATTTTGCCTGGAGAGACGACCATCACAACTGAGTGAACCAATGATGCCGTCATCATTGCCGTCACGTCCTTTTGAGCGTGTCGGAGTTGACCTGTGTGAGCAAAAGGGCGTGCACTTTCTGGTCATGGTAGATTACTACTCGAGGTACATTGACATTGGACACTTGCCTAACATTACATCAAGTTCGGTCATCAACAGGATGAAAAACTTTTTCGCTCACCATGGTATTCCAGAGACTGTGGTTTCTGACAACGGACGTCAGTTTGCTTCGGCTGACTTCAAGAAGTTTGCTAGTGACTGGAACTTCAACCACGTCACCAGCAGTCCACAGTATCCACAGTCCAATGGCGCAGCCGAGCGAGCAGTGCGGACAGCCAAGACTATTCTGGCCCAGAAAGACATTTTCCTGGCTTTACTGTCGTACCGATCCACACCTATTCCTGAGTTGGCAGCGAGTCCTGCTGAACTAGCTTTCAACAGACGTCTCCGTACCACGCTGCCTGTCTTGCCATCAACGCTAACTCCACGGGTTGTCGACCGTGAACTTCTCCAACACCGCGATGCAGCGTTAAAGCAGAAACAGACAATGAATTACGACCGTAGACATGGTGTTCGCACCTTGCCAGGGCTTCAGCCTGGTGATTCCGTCCTTTTCCGAAAGGGGGAGAAGGGTTGGAAACAGCCTGCAGTGGTGCGTGGCCAGTGCGCTCCACGATCGTACGTCGTGCAGACACCTACTGGTTTATTCCGGCGTAACAGAAGACATCTTCGACGTCGACCGTCGTCTCCTGTACCAATGGCGCGACATGCGACAAGCCCAGTTCCAACTGCTGATTCAGCGCCGAGCGCCGATACCAACATTCCTGCAACGAGCTCCGGCGCAGATGACTCAGTACCGCGTGCTGACCGTGCGAGAGGTTTCGCGATGATCACTCAAGGATCTGCTCTAGGAACATACCGCACCCGAAGTGGTCGCACAATAAAGAAACCTGTGCGATTTCCCGAACGAGACGTTTGCCAGTGAGACACCGACGCTTGACAAAATTGTGCCACAAGACTAATGACATGACAACAAACTTGACAGAGGGGGATGTGACGATATTTATAGCTGCGTGTTATCATGACTTACGTCATGGTTATGAGATGACGTCAATAAATGGACGACGGACAAAACCACAGTGTTAGTTTGGCTCTTGTGTTTATTTCTTTTATTAGTTCGTTCTTATATAAAGAACGATAGAATGCTGATGTTGAAAAAGGCTGGCCTCAGATGAGTGGTAATGAGTCTACTTGAGACTGGGCGGCAACCCCTGACAGTGGCTAGATCCGCACACCGCTCTGTAAATCAAAAATCCAACGCCGTGTTCATGCCTGTCATCTCTCCCGCTGAAATAAAGCTTGTGCCCTTTGTCGGTCGTTGTTTCACCTAGGCCTTTCCAGCGCAGTTTGCTGATACCTAAAATGTTCCATCGATAGTAGTCCAGCTCGTTGGCCAGTTCTTCTAATTTTCCCTCTTCAGTTAGGGTCCTGACATTTCAGGTTCCTGTGACGATGTTGTTTCTGGTGCGGATCTTGCTAAGTTGTCCATCAGTAGCACACTTATCACCTCTGGTGGCCAACGGAAGGCGCGGTGTGATTCGGTTTTACCCTAAAGAAGCGAAATGAATACATGGAATTATAGGCCACTATCTGAACTATGTCTAAGCAAACATTACAGAGATTGGCTAAGCCAATTTTTACATACTACACAAAACGTGTTTAGAAAACGCTGAAGCACAAGAACCTTGATCTTTGAGATAGTAAGCCTACAAATTCGAATGATCTAACATGCTTAGCATCATAGTTTGAGTCCTCCACAAAGTAAACATTAGGAATTTCGGTTCAGTTATTCTTGAAGTAAGACAAAAATGTGTTTTGAACAAAAATAAACAACAACAACAACAACAACAACAACATGAAATTCGAGTGACAAACCGACCGATTAACCGACAATCTGTTACTGAAGGATGACCATGATTTGAAGTACTCCTTCGGATGAGAGTAAAAACCGAGGTCTAGTCTATACATGCACGCATTTCATCGCATGGACTTTAAAGATCCTGACGCTCATGTCCCAGACGGGTGAGTGCCGGCTACACAAATACATCAAGCACGCAGTATAGTCGCGCAGGATAATGCTCAGTCGTCTGGCGTCAGACTATGCGCTCAAAGGTTGCAGGTGGGCACTCCGGGTGGTTTGAGTTAGATCCTATATCGACCAGCGCCTTGAGCAGCTTTTGAGCTGGAAAAGCGCTATATGGAATAAAATAAAATAAAATAAATAAATAAATAAATAAATACCTGTATACTAAAAACGCAACAAAATCGCTTCAACCGTTTTTGAGATATTTAGCAACAAAATGACACATGTGACCTTGAACTTTACCTTTGACCAAATATGATGACTGGGGAGGCAGATCATGTTCCTATAAGGTTTGGTGAAAATACGTGCGGTGGTTACTACTACTATTACTACTACTACTACTACTACTACTACTACTACTACTACTACTACTACTACTACTACTACTACTACTCACCCGATCCTCATCTATTCAGACTCCTTTAAGGAGTCTGACAGAGCCTAGACCAGGAGAAGTTTAACCAGTCATGGCAGCAACTGGCACACTCTGCTAGATACCTTAAAGGAGTCTTATATTTCCCAGGCACAAAAGCTTCATAGCACTGCTTCCTACACGCTTCAAGCGCTATGGTGACGGAAAAAGCGCAATTTCACTGTGAATATATACAGAATGTTGCTCTACAATATTCCGCTCTTTCCGTCTCAAAAGCCCAATTGCCTTGTTGGATTCTTAAATTGCATGAAACCAAGTGAGGACACTATCCGGCGTCAACAAACGGTTCAAAAACATTGTCAAACGGTTCGTAAAAGACAGTTGACCTAGAAACTAATACAGTTTGACCTAATTCGTCCCTTAGAGGAGACGAAACTTACATTTTTCTATTTTCATGAGTTCACTGCAGTGAAATTGCGCTTTTTCCGTGACTATAGAGCTTGAAGCGTATAGAAAGCAGTGCTCTGAAGCATGGGAGCATGCTTTATCGCCTGTTGAGGCGACTAATAACGCATGCTTCTGGTAGCGTTCGACCAATGTGTATCGGGTGCTACTACTACTACTACTACTACTACTACTACTACTACTACTACTACTACTACTACTACTACAGGTATCTAGCAGAGTGTGCCAGTTGCTGCCATGACTGGTTAAACCTCTCCTGGCCTAGGCTCTGTCAGACTCCTTAAAGGAGTCTGAATAGATGTGCATTGGGTGCACTACTACTACTACTACTACTACTACTACTACTACTACTACTACTACTACTACTACTACTACTACTACTACTACTACTACTACTACTACTACTGTGGTCTTGATTCGGCTCTTGGCAGTCTGCTGGGCGTCCGCTGGACATAAAGCAATAACCATGTAATGTAAAGTCTGCTGGGCCTTATAAACCATGACTAACTACTTCTATTATTATTATTATTATTATTATTATTATTATTATTATTATTATTATTACTACTACTACTACTACTACTACTACTACTACTACTACTACTACTACTACTACTACTACTATTATTATTATTATTATTATTATTATTATTATTATTATTATTATTACTACTACTACTACTACTACTACTAGGCTATTACTACTACTACTACTACTACTACTACTACTACTACTACTACTACTACTAGAGGATGCTATCACACGTTTTTTCTTCATAAAACTCAAAGCGTGGCGGTCTGAGGAGTTCGTTATTACAAAAAGGCGGAAGAGAAATCAATATTCTTTTTGACGTCCCACGGTTCTATACTTATGGCATCCAACGGACGGACCGACAGACCCAAAGACCGACACCTGCCCCGTTCTGAACCCCCTCGCCCATCCCCTACATACCCGACGTCCCACGGTTCTGTACATATGGTGTCCAACGGACGGACCGACAGACCCAAAAGACCGACATCTACCCCGTTCTGAACCCCCTCGCCCATCCCCTACCTACCCGACAATTTGAAAGAATAAGTCTGGAAATACAAAATACTGGAAAAGCGCTATATAAGTACGATTATTTAAAATACAGGGTGTTCCAAAAGTCTTGGGTATATTTTGACATTGAATATTTCCGAAACTATTAAAAATATAAAAACGCTTCTGGTAAATTCAGAAAGCTTGTAATCTCAATTTTTACATGGAATGTTCAAAGATGTTCAATGTGAGCACCATTGGTCACACGACACATATCAAGCCGATAGTCAAATTCTTGCCAAACGCGTCCCAGCATTTTCTGGTTGAGTGAACGCCATTAATGGGTCTGAAAAGAAATTAAAAAATCAACAGCTTTACAAAAAACTTAATGTAATTAGCTTTAAAATGGCACAACTTTTATCTTACTACCATGTATAGTAATTGAGATATGGGGACTTCAAATGTGCCCAAGACTTTTGGAACACCCTGTATAAATACCATTGCCAAAAGGAAAAGGATATCTAGACTGCTGCTATGAAGGAGATGAAGATAGCAATGCTAACTGGAACTGAAAAGTTTCCTACTTCTACAGCCATTGAGCCACAGACTCTTATGGCTACAACAACATCAATAACTATCGTTCACATTCATGATCTTAAAATCATTAGTAAATAAGTGAGGTGTTCTCTTCCGAGATTATATTTTTTCATTCACAGATTAATAATCTATTAATAATTTTCTTATACGTCTACACATTTTACGGATAATACGTAGCATGCAGAGAAGGCTATAAGCCTAATTATTTGTGCTTTGTCCATAACAATTAGAAGTAAGTAGTTCTGCTAAGTACTATTATGTTGTACTATTACAATTACTCGTTAAATTATTCCGTCCAAGAATGAGCATTTGGCCATTTCGGTGAGTCCGACAATCTTCTTTGATGGATTGAAATTTATCTGTATTTAGTTCTCCATCCGAGTTACCTTAGTTTTTGTCTTTCCAGTGTAAATAGGGCGATCAGGAACGATGGTGCAAACTTCTGGTCATCTCTGTACGCACATGTGTTATTCAGTTTGATGGTGTATATAGTGCTTTCAGTGCAGGAATAGCCAAATAAATGACGCGCAGTAGGCATGTCTGTTGATGAGGACGATCCCGCTATAGATGACTGGCATCATCATCATCATCATCATCATCATCATCATCATCATCATCATCATCATCATCATCAGCAGCAGCAGCAGCAGCAGCAGCAGCAGCAGCAGTAGCAGCAGCAGCAGCAGCGAGGTAATACACATTGCTGCGATCGGTAGAAAGTATCGCCAAAACTCCCGCTAGCAGCAGGTGAAAGTATTCCCTCCATCCCTTTAGTTTAAAGTATACTTTGGGCTCGCTGCTAGCCGCGGATGCGAACCGCAGTACTGTTTATGATGGAAAGAGCGGAATATTGCTACAAGGGTTCGGGTAAGGGTTAGTTGTAGATCTATCCCTAGCCCTAACCCTTTTCTCTACAGAAATGCTCTTTATCTGTCCACAAAACCCATTTGCCTTGTTGGATTCTTAAATTGTATGAAACCAAGTGAGGACACTGTCCGGCATCAATAAACGATTGGAAAAGATTCTCAAACAGTTCACAAAAGACAGTTGACATAGAAACAAATACAGCGTGACCTAATTCGTCGACTAGAGAAGACGAAACTTATTTTTCCGTTTCTAGTCTTTCAGCGACACTGTAACTAAGCAGGCTGCTAACCTCGCCAAAGTATCCCTTCAAGGGACAAGGGACATACTTTGGCCTGCTGCGCAGCGTGTGCCTGGAGTATACTTTCTTTCGATCGTAGCTATGTGCAATGGGTGCATCATCATCATCATCATCATCATCATCATCATCATCATCATCATCATCATCATCATCATCATCATCATCGCTGGGTTAGTGTTTTATATGTACTGCGTCCTTGAATACCGGTCCTACAAGATTCATTTCGAAAGGCACAACGGTAGTTTGGGTCCTTCTCTCGATGATTACTTTACCCCTGAGCTTGTTTAATAACTTATGCTTTTGACAGAATTGCAGAGGAAACAGTGGGTGCATAGGAAAAATAATATGAAGTAACTGGATCAGGCCGATGGTTTAGTCATTTTGTCTTCACTTTCTCCAGTGTTACGACAATTCAAGTTATAGATTTGTTTAAATGTCTAAATTAAAAGAAGAACCACTGACGCACACACACACACACACACACACACACACACACACACACCCACACACGCACACAAACATTCTGGGGGTAGGGCAGGACTTTACAATTTACTCATTCGCGATCAATGAAGTCTCCTATATTGGAAGGTTATTGAAGAAATAAGACTTTTCTTAATCTTTGAAGATACAACATCGATTGTAGTAGCGCTTTTGAACTCAGAAGGCTCGGGGATTCCCCCAGGGAGTCGTGCTCGCCCCTTGGGTAATCAAAACTGATTCTTGTAATCTTCGACGGATATGGAAACAGGAACTGAGCAGACGGATCAATGATGTCAGCATAACCGATTCTTGAGGTTGATGTTTGTGTCATGCTGACTTTTCATTTCTGGCCATTCATCTGGTCTCTGATCTTGCCTAGTATAGGAACTGTAAAAGACATTTTTGGTTTAAAGCCTCAATTAAGTCCTCTTTGCTCAAGGGTTTGGGGATAAAGTGTGAATCGGAGCGTTATATCGGGATGGAAGAAATAAGAAAAAAAGAAGAAGAAAAGAAAGAAAGAAAAGAAGAGAGAAAAAAGAAGAGAGAGAGAGAGAGAGAGAAAGAGAGAGAGAGAGAGAGAGAGAGAGAGAGAGAGAGAGTTTATCCAAGATCGCTTCAACAAATTCCACTCCACTTCCTTCTCATTTGCCCGTTTTCTTCTTCTTCTTCTTCTTCTTCTTCTTCTTCTTCTTCTTCTTCTTCTTCTTCTTCTTCTTCTTCTTCTTCTTCTTCTTCTTCTTCTTCTTCTTCTTCTTCTTCGTCCCCTTCCTTCTTGGATTTCTTTTTTTCTTTTACCTTGTCTTTTTTCTTCTTCTGAACACACGTGCTATGCGCCGTATAGGTCGAGTATCCAGACCATTAAATCCAGAGCGATCGAGGGCATGTCAGCAAGCTTTATTCCGATGCATGTAACCTTACATGGAAAGAAACAAACATTGAATCTCCGAGAACTGCAACTAGCTCCCCTTACCTCCCCCCCCCCTCCCGTCTGTTAATGCATTGATTTGCCAAAATGAATCTAATGTCCAGCGCATCAAATGGAGGAAGGATAAAGCTGGCTCCGAAGATCATTATATCCCTCTTTCACGAGAAATTGCGCATTTGATACGGCCCCCATTTGACTCTGTAATGCACAAGCCCCAATCACGTTAAATTGCTATAAAAACAACATCGCGCTGTCGGAAGATGTTAGAGACCTCTCGGATGGACTATAGAAGATACAAAGTATCTTTCCTGTCAGGAATTGTTTTAAAGAAGAAGATCAGAAGATAGTGGATTTGGACGATTTACCTCTCTATCGATCTTAGGTTGGTCGTTAAAAGTGCCTTCCCCAGAACAAAGGTAAGATACTTGACCACTGAGATCGAACGAGAATAAAATGATTTGCTAAAACCTAAATCGAATCCAGGTAAACTAACTCACACACATGTTGCAAGCTTGCGCGCTGTGTAACACCTTGAAGCAATGAAGCACCCCATAAACGATCATCCCTGTGCAGATACCATATGCTTAAATAAACAAAAATGTCCGGCTTTAAAGATTTAATTTATGAATATTCGGTCAGAGATGTTGTCACGACATATACTTTTATATTCCTGTTAAGTTATTCTATTCGTATATTTCACGCAATATGATATTCACAAAATAAACATTTAAGGTTTTATACTCCAAAGCATACATGAGATTGAGAGCATTCTAGACTCTTGAGACTCTAAACCTTCTTCTTCTTCTTCTTCTTCTCCTCCTCCTCCTCCTCCTACTTCATACAGTGAATACTCCGTTAGCACAAAGAATAACGGCCACAACTAGGAGAACCTTGCATCCGATCAGCAGTCCTACTCCGTGGATATATTTTTGATAAACGATGGACAACCAGCCATTGATAGTAAAGAAGAACATGATACTTTTTTATGGAGAAGAAGAAGAAGAAGAAGAAGAAGAAGAAGAAGAAGAAGAAGAAGAAGAAGAAGAAGAAGAAGAAGAAGAAGAAGAATGTAAACAGAAGACGATAAGAAGAACAAGAAGAACATGATGAAGAGATAAGAAATGAAGAACAAGAAGAAAAACGACTACGACAGCAACGACGAAGAAAAAGAACACAACAGCAAAATAAGCAAAAAACAACCACATCATCAACAACGACGTCGACAACGATGACGACGACGACGACGAAGAAGTAGAACAACAACAAAAACAACAATAACAATAACAAAAACAGCCACCATAACAACAACATAGATACGATGAGCAAAAAAGAATGAGAAAGATGTAAGAATTGGAAAAAGTATAGTACATATATATCTTCGCGGCTGTAGCAATCTTCTCAAGCCTATCAGATCATAAAAGCATCAAGCGATGCAGCAAAAGCGATCTGTCTTCGACGTCACTCAACCTTCGTTAGTTGACCCAATGGCCCACTGGGGATAGGTGGTAAAGCTGACTCCCTTACCAGTGACCATTAGGTCAGTCAGTACGTGACATGACAGGCAAGCAGTATTGGATTTCTGGTCCAATAGATGCTGCTGTTTAGGAAAAAAATCCATTTACTTTGATCTACTTACCCAGGCTTATAAATCCTTCTACTTAGTTGGGTTTAGTCTGTTTGAGCTAGTTATAGATAGGTTCGTTGTTGTAATTGTTGTTGTGTTCCAGGGTGGCAGTTTGACCAGACACTGCTTCTAACTTTGAGCACAATATCCTATCTATTCCTATCCTATCCCATAACTCAAAGGTCGGTCGGGCACCACAGATGATCGTTTAACCTGCGTACTCCATCTTTCTCTGTTCTCAGCAACCCGCATGGCTTCGTTCAGTGTCAAACCAGTCCATTCTCGAATGTTGTCCTCCCGCCTCTTTTTCTGTCTCCCTCTTCTTATGCCTCCTTTCACCTTACCTTGCAGGATGTTTTTTTGCAAGGCCTTATGCTCTGGTGACGTGACTATACCGTTTCTTCACCACTGTGAGCATGTCATCATGCTATGTGGGCACGGGCACTGAATAGAATAGACCCAACGTTTCTCGGCGTGTCGTAAGAGGCGACTAACAGGGGTGATGTCAGCACGGCATCGCTGGGGGAAAGTCTTCTACACAGAAGTCACCAGCCAGGTTCAACGACCACATGCTCGGAGCCAGGGTGAGCCACACTGTATTCGTGGATTTCGGCTGTGGCCAACAGCCTGGAGAGGATTGGACCCTGCCAGGTCTTTCTTGCCCAAAACACACACTGCATGCATGAGCATAATAGCATCACAATAAAATAGATTTCCATATGTATCTCCTAATAACGATCTCCCTGCTATCGATATGGCATCCTGTAGTAGTAGTAGTAGTAGTAGTAGTAGTAGTAGTAGTAGTAGTAGTAGTAGTAGTAGTAGTAGTAGTAGTAGTAGTAGTAGTAGTAGTAGTAGTAGTAGTAGTGAGTATCTGATACTTTCGGGTTTGAATTTGCAGAACGGAAAGTCCAGCGTTCCCAATGAACATTCCCCATAGGGTTTTGAATTCAGGTTTTGGATAATATTTGTCACTCATGCGGGTTGCAGTTCAGGGTCTCGTCTCTGCGAAAGCGCAGGCTTTCAGTACATAGGCTACTGATCGAATATCTACCACGCTGAAGTGTGGACTCCCGCGAGGTTGTGGCGTCCAGTAATTCTTTGTCATCAATGTGCCAGATGTATCTATACGTTCTCCCAGCAAGCTTATCGATATTCATGATTGATGACGGTGAGGATGATGATGGTGATGATGATGATGGTGGTGATGGTGGTGCATCTTTTTTTCCCCCCATCACTTTGGCTACTTAAAGGGGGGTTCGGTAGCCTTTGTACAGTGACAGGTTACTTAGTGAGTGATTGGTGACTAGTAGCGTGACTGGTTACTGAACCCTTTCAATGACAGGTGACCTATTGCGTGACAGGTTACCCGATTGTGACTTCCCATACCACGACGACTTAATGTGTGACATGCTACCGATTGTGGCTTTTCTACCTAAGGATGAGATTTTTGGCGGAAACAGGAGTTTGATAATTGTTCATTATTATTATTTATCTTTCTTATATAGCGCTTTTTCAGTTTAAAGAGCTGCCAAAGGTTCTGGCCAATACAGGATCTAACCCAACCAGCCCGAGGCGCCCACTTGCAACGTAAGACGCATGGTGTCAGGCCTCATACGACTGAGCACCACCCAGGGCGACCGGGAATGGGGGATAAGAGAGTTAGAACGTGTTGGGTGTCTTTGTATAGCTGTCACTCACCCGGCTGGGGCATGAGCGTCATGATCTTCAAAGTCTGTGGGATGGAATGCATGCTTACACATACTAGACCTCGGCTTATACTCTCATCCCACGACGAAGTGCTTGGTGCTCTTTGTTACCCCGGCAGACATTGTCTAGAAGGGGTTGTGCACTCACTCGTCTCTGAGTGTAAAATAAAATAAACAAGTGCTGGATCCTTACGGGTGCAGAATGCCCTCGCATGCACATGTACACGCGTGCTGACACGCATCAGTGACCCCACGAATTAATAAAAAAAAGCATTGTAAATTTTACAAAATACGCAATACGGAACCCTACCAGATGACACAAAAATTATGTATATTGGGTGATGTCATCATTGCGATGTCATAATTTGTTTTTATTTCTCTAATCCTTTTTACAAGTGCTAGACCCTAACAGGTGCAAAGTTCCCTCTTCTTCCCCCCCCCCCCTTCCCATCCCTCTCCTTTGTATTTCAGCATAACTTGATGTGTTGATTAAATCAATAAATGCGATAATGATGATTATTATGATGATGATTTTTATGCAACATTAAATTATCGCGGATACACCCTTTACCCCCACCCCAGCCTTCCGCCGAAATCAGTATTGTTGCATGCCATTGACACATTTAAGCCTACATAAAAACGAAGGGAGGGGGTGGGGTGGGGGTGGAGAGAAAGAAAAACAACACACACACACACACACACACCCACACGCACGCACACACACACACCCACACACACACACTGGCGATCAAATATATGTACATAACACAATTACATATGTTGTAAACGTTTAAAAATCTGTTGCTTTAACTTTCTGTTAACTATCAACTTCCCAAAAGCCAAAAGTCGAATTTCTACAAAATTAAATTACGTTACATAATTATTGCTTTAGGTCCAGCGGACTCTTCTGAGCCAAATCAGGACCGGACAACCCCCGATCTGCATAAAAGATCTGCCGTAACAACCCTAGTGGTAAAACTGAATGCTCTCCACCAGCCAGTCACTTTACAATAAAGACATCCCACGCAGGGGACGCTGAGGCTGTACTCTAATTTATCGAACCCCGTTTACAAAAACAAAATAGAATACAAACATCATTATAAATTATCAACAAAACACATACATATAAAATGCCTACATTGCTAAATAATAACATCATAGGAAGCCCTAGTGACCACCTGGCAGAAAGCGTCCAATATTCTCAAGCTGATCCGACAGACCTCACACACAAACAAGGAGTCTTGTCCCGGAAGAGTGTTCAAGAAAAAATGTAGGGGACTGGTCTAGCGAAGAAGAAGATAGTATAGCAGATTGATAGAACAGAGTACGAATGAGAAAGAACAAATGAGACAGACAGCGACAGTGGGAATTTAAAGCACTAAATTTCCAGAAAGTGGGGATACTACTTATACTGAAACCCAAGCACCCGAACGGGGGAATTTCTACAAAAAGGACATGGTCTGTCACTTCATGACAAATACATTACTTGACACTCAAAAGTGCAGGCTGGTAGTGCTGAGGTCGTCTGCGCTCATTTTGATCACAACGCAGTGTCTGGAGGAAGGGGAAAAGGTCGTTATTGACTGAACAAGCGCCTGCCAACCGTCAGGATGTATGTTAGCAAACTAAAATAAAAAGAGAAAAGAACCACAACTCGGAAAGTTTACTTAAGGACACTTTAATTTCATTATGCTAAAAAATACGAATGGCATGTGGAAGTCTAACCTTGGAAACATAAATGCCATTGGTTTTTGCACATTTATAAAGCTACATGGCAACCATTGTTGATTAAGTTTTTCAGTGGTCAGCTAATGTGATGGCGTGGTGTTAGGTTCACACTTTTGGCACGTTACCGAACAACTTTAAAATGGATAAAGTTCTTATAACTTGGCACCACCAACGCTAATATTAACGCAGATATGTCAACACAGATAGAAGATAACTTGAGATATAAACATGGTATCTGAATTCTGTTCAGGATTTGATAGGCTAAGCCTTTGCTTAGGTAACTATTTTTAGAGAACACCACCAAACTTTTCAAGTTATTTGGTGCCCTCTAGAAAACTGCAATAAAATTAGAACTGTAGTGTTGTCTATAAAACTTTTTTGTGAGTAGCTCACGTAAATGTTATGGATTGTGTTGCTGCAACGCCTGGTCAAACTCATCTGTTACTTAAAAAAATATTTTTAACACAAACGACGTTAACGTCAAATTTCGGTTCTGTCTAAAAATCATAGTCAGCATAAAGTTACCACCGACACCCCGTTTTCTCATTTACAACGAAAATTGGTAGAAGACATTTTAAAAAATCTATAAACATGATTATTTCCCTGATTCATTCCCAGTTTACCGAGCCATCTACTTCCCTATTTACATATTTAAACTGGCAAGACCCGAACATTAAGTTTAAAGTTTTAAGGCGATGATGATGATGATGATGATGATGATGATGATGATGATGATGATGATGATGATGATGATGATGATGATGATGATGATGATGATGATGATGATGATGAATTTAGACTTTTATGGACATAACGGTAAAAATAAAGTATTCCAAATAGAAATGGAAGAGAGAGAGAGAGAGAGAGAGAGAGAGAGAGAGAGAGAGAGAGAGAGTGAGTCGTCCATTAATATGTGTGCAAGAAAGCTTTGAATGTTTGCATACTATTCCAAAAACACATGCTACCAACTGTACACAATCAAACGAGTACAAATGCAGGTGACGTACAGTACACAGGTTGAGGAAAAAATGCAACACAGAACGGATTCTGTCACAGGCGCATTAACCAAGAAAAATGGACCCTCGGCAAAAATTATGTGGATCCCCGATTGCGGACGCGACAGGAAGTCCTCTTCAGGGTCGCACAAACAATTGCTGCCATGACAAGGTTGAAGCCCATGTGGAAAAACAGGACCATCATCTACACTCCAAGGTAAAGCTGCTGCGCTCCCTCGTCTACGTCTTCCTATACGCTGGGGAAACATCGACAATCACAGCAGATATTCCACGAAAAATACAAAACATGGACTATAGCTTTATCAGCGCTGTAGTTTATTTTTGAGGCCACGACGCATTTAGTCTTGCAACATTTGAGATTTCAAATAACTGACGACAGATTCGGGATGATTATTTCTTCTTTGAAATCCATGTTTGTTTGATAAAGTGACTTAAGTTGTGTGTATAAGGCTTCAGACTGTAATGGACTTTGTACTTCTCATACAGTTATCAAAAGTCTGTGCTGTGTGTGCGGGTAAGATTACGACCTACAAACCATCAACACAAACCAAATTACAAACGCAATTTCACATGTTGTTATCGTGTTCTTTTACATGCAGAATAAACAGAAATAATTAGTGTGCATTTTTACATGTCCTAAATTCTCGGAAATGGAAAGAGCGAAAGTTTCTCGTAGTCTTGTTTGTAGCGGACGTCTAGCGTATTGATTGCATTTCTTCGGTATCGCCATTTTTTTTCCTGACGGTGGAAAGGGACGTCACTCTTGCTGAATTTGCTGGTTTGGCTAAACGGATGAGTGACAAAACTTATAATGTAAAAGCCTTGGTGATAATCATTTGGTTTGTTCTGATTCTAGACTATTTCAAAGTATTATCGGGAAATACAACAAAGAGCTCTCAGTGAGCATATTTGTAATAAATATTTAGTACTGAAGAAACGGAAACCCCGATGGTATGGCCGCGCCACCAGAGCATCAGGCCTTGCAAAGACCATCTTGCAAGGCACGGTGCAAGGAGGCATAATAAGAGGAAGACAGAAAAAGAGGTGGGAGGACAACATTCAAGAATGGACTGGATTGACACTGAGCGAAGCCATGAGGTTTGCCGAGGACAGAGAAAGATGGAGTACTCTGGTTAAACGATCATCTTTGGTGCCCCAACGACTTTCGAGTTACGGGATAGGATAACAATTAAAAAACCTGCTTTTGAGTTTCATGCCATACTATATGAACAATTAGATGTCTGTTTGAACTACGACGGTGTTTTACTTCACCAAGAGACTGTGAAGCGAGTATACTCTGCCTACTACTGAACGCAGGGGTTAATAATTATGTAACCC
>CM072513.1:32319945-32334945 GCA_036898135.1 Oncomelania hupensis
AAAACAAAGAACAGATTTAAGGTGGCCGACTTTGTGATAAAGGGAAAAGACGTCTTGTAGGGAATGTGCTATCGCTAGTGAAAATGAGTCATCAGTGAACACTATTCAGTGGAACCTTCCTGTAATCCGCATCCTCTAGGGCAATTTTACAATAATTACCGCAGAAAACATCAACGCAACCATCGTGATGGGCATTTCCGCCGGCAATTTTGTTTCTGTGGACAGAGTAGCTGCCCTTGAGCTAACGACCAACGAAGTCTATAGTGAGTTTGTAGCGTCACGAAACGTTTAAAGTGCGCACAGTTTCGTAGAAAGAGTTACAAAACGTTGCAAAGCTCTTTGCTTTACGAAAATCACAACACGTTTTAGCTCGTTTTTGTTTGTTTTCACGCCCGTTGTACCTTCTCATAACCTTTGAAAATGTAGGCTACATTTTGTCATCCGCAATAAAACATGTAAGAAAAATACAAAATTAATCAATGTGATTACTGTTTCAGTATCTTAAAAGACCTCTGTTTGCGCGGGTGTATGTTTGTGTGTGTGGGTGTGGGTGTGTGTGTGTGTGTGTGGGTGTGTGTGGGTGTGTATGTGTGTGTGTGTGTGTGAGGGTGTGTGTGGGTGTGTGTGTGTGGGTGTGTGTGGGTGTGTGTGGGTGTGTATGTATGTTTTGCGTACTGGTAAGTTACTTGCAGGTAACCTGCCGCAACTGATTACTATATACATTCCAGGTTACATTACATTACATGATTATTGCTTTAGGTCCTGCGGACTCTTCCGAGTCAAATCAGGACCGGACAATTCCTGATCCGCATAAAAGAGCTGCTGAAACAACCCTAGTGGTAAAACTGAAAGCTCTCCACCAGCCAGTCACTTTACAATAAAGACATCCCACGCAGGGGACGCTGAGGCTATACTCTAATTTATCGAACCCCCGGTTACAAAAACAAAATAGAATACAAACATCATTATAAATTATCAACAAAACACATACATATAAAATGCCTACATTGCTAAATAATAACATCATAGGAAGCCTTAGTGACCACCTGGCAGAAAGCGTCCAATATTCCCAAGCTGATCCAACAGACCTCAAACACAAATAAGGAGTCTTGTTCCGGAAGAGTTTTCAAGAACAAAGGTATGTGACTGGTCCAGCGAAGAAGAAGATAGTATAGTAGATTGATAGAACAGAGCAGGAATGAGAAAGAACAAATGAGAAAGACAGTGACAGTGGGAATTTAAAGCACAAAATTTCCAGAAAGTGGGGATACTATTTATACTGAAACCCCCGGCACCCCAACGGGGGAAACATTCCTGGTGAGGTTATTGCATTTTGGGCACTAACGCTTAAATTGTGTGATCGTGTGATCGTCATCTTTTACTTGTATTTCATTTATAACGCACTGCAGTGATACGCTGATATCTATGCTTGGCGGGTTTTTGTTTTAATTGGCATTACGATTTTATGTTGCCTTCTTCTACTGCTTTTTCTTCAACAGGCGCCTCTGATTTTTCCACGCATCTATGATTTTCCGAAGAGGAAGACTCGGAAATGTCGCAGACCTTTTTCTTCGGCCAAAGATAGCAGCAAGATCTGACGGAAGCCCTGCATTGTTAGATGAAGGTGATGGAAGGTTGCCAGGAAATGGTGGAAGGTTGCCAGGAAGAGGTGGAAGGTTACCAGGAAATGGTGGAAGATTGCCAGGAAGAGGTGGAAGGTTGCCAGGAAGAGGTGGAAGGTTGCCAGGAAATGGTGGAAGGTTGCCAGGAATTGGTGGAAGGTTGCCAGGAAGAGGTGGAAGGTTGCCAGGAAATGGTGGAAGGTTGCCAGGAAATGGTGGAAGGTTGCCAGGAATTGGTGGAAGGTTGCCAGGAAGAGGTGGAAGGTTGCCAGGAATTGGTGGAAGGTTGCCAGGAAGAGGTGGAAGGTTGCCAGGAAGAGGTGGAAGGTTGCCAGGAAGCGCAGGAAGACCCCTAGAAGAAGTTGACGGAATAGGTGGAGGATTATTCCAAGCTTGTAAACCTGGTTTGTCTGATGAACCTGTAATTGAAGAACAGTACATGGGGTGCCGGTCCTTACTCACTTTAAAACTACTTTAGCCAATGCCTACTATTACTTCTTCTTCTTCTTCTTCTTTTTCTTCTTCTTCTTCTTTGATTTAAAGATACTCTTCTTCTTCTTCTTCTTCTTCTTCTTCTTCTTCTTCTTCTTCTTCTTCTTGTTCTTCTTCTTCTTCTTCTTCTTCTTCTTCTTCTTCTTCTTCTTCTTCTTCTTCTTCTTCTTCCTCTTCCTCTTCCTCTTCTTCTTCTTTGATTTAAAGATACTGTGGACAACGTTTGGGCGAAAACATAATGCAACAGTTTCGGGTGCTCAAGGTCAGCTTAATACGTCATTGCATGCAATAAAGAAAACTGTGTAAGATGACATTTTTACAATGATATATAAACTGCAGACATTGCGCGTCGGAGAGAGAGAAAGAGAGAGAGAGAAGTCGAAGTCGAAGTCGAAACCTTTAATAGGATAATAGCATTAGGTCCTATGGACCTGTCTTACAGCTAGTCCTTAATAAAAATTTAAAAGAAACAAAAAAAATAAATAAAAAAAATTCAGAACAAACAAAATAATTAAAATAAAATGGATTGCAAACTAACACAAACCTTAACAATGGTAAGAATTAAAAAAAATTACTAAGAAAATTAATGTACCGAAATACACATACTCCCTCCCCCCACCTCCCTCCAATACCCCTTTCCTACTCCCACTCTACCCAACCCCTCCACCACAACCACACACATACACAAGCTATTTCACACATGAACAAATTAAACTGTCGCAAGATAGGAAAGAACAAAATGTATACAATCATCTTAAATATTAGGAGCAAGGGAAAATATAAATTTGTGGAGTCTAATTTTAAACAATGATAATGATTTACTTTCCTTGATCTCTTGTGGGAGAGAATTCCACATACTTGGACCAGAAAGAGAGAGAGAGAGAGAGAGAGAGAGAGAGAGAGAGAGAGAGAGAGAGAGAGAGAGAGAGAGAGAGAGAGAGAGAGAGAGAGAGAGAGAGAGAGAGAGAGAAAGTGGAAAGCCTTAGAATGAGCGTACTCACCAACTATGTTCTGCTGCCAAAGCATCTCGGGCTCCTGTCCGTAATCTTCCTCAGAAGAATCGTCCCAATCGTGCTCGTACTCATTGACGGTGTTGCCCTGGTATTGGGCCTCGTGTCCCATGGCCTCCGACTCGACGCTGTCGTAGTAGATGTCAGTTGTTCTCGGCACATTATTGTTGGTGCCAGCCGTAGCGTCCAGCTCACTGCTGGACAGGACGTCGTTGCCTTGTTGTTGACCGTTGCCCACTTCGCTGTATTCCTCGTTCTCATTCTCCACATAGTACTCCGTCCCTGTGCCTGTATACACATGGGTTGTAAAAATCAGGCCAGGTTTCATTATAACATTGACTACGACGACTTATTGTTTTAAGGTACACGCTTTTAAAAATTGGTCATAAATCTAACACGTCATTATTGCATTTTGGGTCATACTCATTTTTTGTTCTTTACTATTTCAAACTCTCATGTTGATGATGTAAGTGACGATGACAACCATGTGATGATGATGTTGCTGTTGATGAAGATGATGATTGTGGCGTAGAAACTTCCAGACGATGGTGTTGTTGATGATGGTGACGACGCTGACGACGACAACGATGACGATGATGATGATGATGATGATGATGATGATGATGATGATGATGATGATGGCGGTGACGATGACGATGGTCACATCTTCAACAAAAACAGTGACCATCCAGAACACGACCGCCATGACATTTCCAGCCGCTGCTGCTGCAGATGAAGATAACGAGGAGAGAGAAGATGGACATTATAATGAGGGACGACAATGATTGTAATGATGACGACAGGGTTTCTGCAGCTACTATTGTATCATTTTAATACAAGTCGCCATGCTTCTGAGTCTGATTTGGGCGAAAAGCGCGTAATAAAGCATCCATTATTATTATTATTATTATTATTATTATTATTATTATTATTATTATTATTATTATTATTATTATTATTATTATTATTGTTATTTTATCTATCTGGCTAATCTCTCTGCCTGTCCAGCCGTTGAGGAAGCATAAGGAATGCTGTCGCGGTGTTACACTCGTTCGATGTTGGTGTTTTTCTATCAGTAGTTGATTCAGCCCCAATGCTTGAATTCTCCTGATAGATGTAAACTCGGATTCGTTTATCCACGCAACCCGTTCAATCAGCATACAAGTCACAGAGTCGACGTATGAAGTTTTCCACTTTTATTCAGCACACATCAACAACTGCATACAATCGCCTTTTCACTTGTTTACAACAACTATCAATAGCAGAGCATCGAATATATAGTTTTTCTCCACTCCAGAACACGGTGGAACGATCGAGTATGACGCACTACAACCAATCCAATGAAACTTCGTCATCACTGACTTACGTCATACAACATTCTTTCTGTCCCAGAATGTTCTCAAATATCCCGAAACTTCGATCGATAGTAAACAAGCAGATCTAGAGTATTCTCCAATAATATCGACTAACAAAAATTACCAACGCTACACAGAGCTTCTTCTAACAACAACGCAAACTCAAATCAAAGGTAAATACACTCTATTATTGAATACTTTGCAAAACGAAACGATTAGATCTATCGTGCGCGCTTCAGACATACTATCATTCGCGTTTCAACGTAACACGCGGAGATTCTTCGCCACTTCAGTCTGTCTGTTGCTGTTGTCAGGAGGTGTTTTGACATCATCTGTTCAGTTCTTTCATTGCCTTCCTCTGCGCTTGCCTTTTCTTCCACTGTTCCTTGCGTAATAGGGTTTGTAAAGGTGTCGTGCCGCGTGACGTGTGACGTGACCAAACCACGCCAATTTTCTGTTCTTCTCCATGGTAAGGAGTTGTTCATGAGGGCCCCGCAAGTGACGTGACCAGGTTCCTGACGTACTTGTTCGTCCTGTGTTCGTATCAGGCAAATTGCAGCGTTCTGCGGGTAGAACTTCATTTATAAGGTCTGAATCCGTTTTTTCAATTCTGCTGTCAAGGTCCAGCTCTACTACTACTACTACTACTTCTACTACTACTAGTACTACTACTACTACTACTACTACTACTACTACTACTACTACTACTTCTACTACTACTACTACTTCTACTACTACTACTACTACTTCTACTACTACTACTATTTCTACTACTACTACTACTACTACTACTACTACTACTACTACTACTTCTACTACTACTACTACTACTACTACTACTACTACTACTTCTACTACTACTACTACTACTACTACTACTACTACTACTACTTCTACTACTACTACTACTTCTACTACTACTACTACTACTACTACTTCTACTACTACTACTACTACTACTACTACTTCTACTACTACTACTACTACTACTACTACTACTACTACTACTACTTCTACTACTACTAGTACTACTACTACTACTACTACTACTACTACTACTACTAGCACTACTACTACTACTACTACTACTACTACTACTACTACTACTTCTACTACTACTACTACTACTACTACTACTTCTTCTTCTTCTTCTTCTTCTTCTTCTCCTGATTAGTATTATTATGATGATGACGATGATGATGATGATGATGATGATGATGATGACGATGATGATGATGATGATGACGATTATTATTATTATTATTATTATTATTATTATTATTATTATTATTATTATTATTATTATTATTGCAGCTATTGTAACTTTTCTTTTCAGCTGCTGTTTATAATAATCTGATGTTGTCGAGATCAAAACTGCTTCTGTGACTGCCGCTGCTGATGACGGTAGTGATAACGTAAGTTAACGACCGGAACATCAATGCTAATGATAAAAGCAACGAAAGTAATAATTAACTTTGCTCACCTGTTTCTGTTGGATATTGTACTTCATGGCTTCCATCGACACCAGCGGCATAACCTGCTGGATATTGTGCTTCCTGGTTGCCCCATGCACCTGCTGCTGCGTCCACTTCACTGCTGCTGAGTCCTTGGCCCCCCAAGTCCCTTCCTGGATTGACCTCACCACTGGTATCCAACACACCTGGAACAGCGAGGGACACAGTTAACGATATATGGGCATTACATATTAATATTTCTTGCTCGCCTATTATATAATACCAATATAGTCTTTTCTGTATATGATGGTGGTGTTTCAACGTTAAGATTTGCCATGTTTAATCTTTTTTTTTTTCTTAAAGTATAAAATCGGTTCATTTGCTAACTTTATAACTTTATAACTAAATTGACTGAACCGAATTGTATTCAATTCTGTATAAGGCAATGGCGCCTGAGCAAAAGCAGGAGAATGGCAATAACAAGGGAAACACATTCAGCGATGCTGTTTATCATAAATGTCAAATTCTACATTATTATGGTTGATCTTTTTTTCTGTTTGTGTTTTGATAATTTGCTTGTCTGCATAATTATGGCAACCTAAGGATATTTTCTGACGTTAAGAATTCACACTGAAGATGCGCCTAATATTGTCTCTATGGCTAAGAGGATGTACAAATACGATTTTAAGGACAGAACATGGATGTGGTTGCTATTGTCAACACACGTCGAAGTACGACGTGCAATGTGCCTGCGGAGATGTTACCCTACAAGCGCAATAAATATGAGCTTGAACTTAAATGGATACCTATACCATATAAAACTACATCATCTACATCATCATCATCATCATCATGGTCATCATCATCATCATCATCATCATCATCATCATCATCATCATCATCATCATCATCATCATCATCATCATCATCAACATCGTCGTCATCGTCATCATCGTCGTCATTATCTTCATCATCATCATCCCTTTAAACAATAATTAACTATAATCGTCATCGTCATCGTCATCATCATCATCATCATCATCATCATCATCATCTCTAAAGTTACTTATAGTGTATTAAAATCTCAGCTCACCACCCACAGTGTCCTGGATTTGACCCGCTGTCTCTCCCATTGCGTCCTGAATGGTCCCAGCAGTTTCTTCAATCGCTCCTGTCACTGTTAAGCATAAGTCATCAAAATACATCCATGCCTACATTCGGTTAAAACTGCAACAACCGGCGCTGAATATGACAGTATAATATAAGTATAAATCTAGACGCAAAACAGGGATGAGAGAGCTTCTCTCTAGAGAGCGCGATTTTCTCTGCATACTAGTTAATATTGTAAGCTTTGGCTGTTGGTCACAAAAATGCTGAGCTACGCAATGCTCGACTTCAGTTAGCATTAGTAGAGAATAACAGAACTGTTTTTGTAGTTAGTACCACGCGCTGTTAATCTCGGTGAGGTCGAGGGCAATCAATGCCCGTTGTATTTACAGGCAGCTGACGCGAATGATACCGGGAAAACGAACAGAATGCAAATATGCGGTAACAACGGTTCCATTAAATCTTTTCCGTATTAGGTATTAAGAACTTGCATCATGCAGGTAAGGGATAGGTGCAATCCGTAAAACTAGGGACTAGTCGGTGACGCAGTGAATTTCCTTTTGTAGAGGAGGAAATGACCGCTGAGAATGTATGATTGCACCATGGAGCAGGGTAAGATAGGTGAGGGTCATAAAAGAGCCCGGGAAGCTGGAAGACGTAAGCCGGGATTCTTCCTGGTCTTAGTGTTATTAATATTTTCGTTGCTGTAGTTGTTCCCGTATGACAAGGCTACCAGTGCAGTCCTCCACAACAGCGCCATCGAAAACTGGTTCAGAACAACAATCGGTATGCGTCAGGGATGCCTACTCTCTCCAACACTCTTCAACATCTTCCTAGAGCGCATCATGTCAGATGCCCTTGCAGACCACGAAGGCACAGTCAGCATAGGGGGAAGAGCAATCTCCAACCTCCGTTTTGCGGATGACATTGATGGATTGGCTGGAGAGGAGTAAGAACTTGAACAGCTGGTACAGAGGCTTGACACCACCTCCAGAGCCGATGGAATGGAAATAAGTGCAGAGAAGACCAAAATGATGACCAACAACACCAATGGCATCAACACGGACATCAAAGTCCAAGGCCAGTCTCTCAACACAGTGCATAGCTTCAAATATTTAGGAGCCATTGTATCAGACAATGGGTCCCGACAGGAAGTCATCTGCAGGATCGCACAAACAACTGCTGCCCTGGCGATGTTGAAGCCAATTTGGAGAGACAGGACCATCAGTCTACATTCCAAGGTAAGGCTGCTGCGCTCCCCTGTCATCTCCATCTTCCTATATGCTTGCGAAACATGGACCCTCACAGCAGATCTCCAACTAAGAATACAAAGCATGGAGATGAGGTGCTACAGAAGACTTCTGGGCATTTCCTATACCCAGCACATCACCAACGTCGAAGTCCGACAGACCATCACACAAGCCATTGGACAACACGATGACCTGCTCACAGTGGCAAAAAAAACGGAAACTCCGATGGTATGGCCACGTCACCAGATCATCAGGTCTTGCAAAGACCATCCTGCAAGGCACAGTGCAAGGAGGTAGAAGAAGAGGGAGACCGAATAAGAGGTGGGAGGACAACATTCGAGAATGGACTGGTTTGATACTGAGCGAAACAATCAGGGTTGCTGAGGACAGGGAAAGATGGAGTACGCTGGTTAAACGATCATCTGTGGTGCCCCTACGACCTCCGAGTTATGGGATAGGATAGGATAGGATAGAATAGGATAGTTATTCCCGGGAACCAGTAACCAATTATCTTGGGCCGTGTTATGACTTGGATTTATCCTAGCGAAGCAAAAGAACAACATGGAATGGCGGACACCAAAAGAAATATTAGCATGCAAAACAAAACAAAACAAATCAAAACAAAATCACAATCTGATCAGCCAATTTTTATATACAGCTGCGCAAAACGTGTTTAGAATATGGTGTAAAGCACAATGACCTTGACCCTTGAGAAAGTACAAATATGATCTAACATGCAAAGCAGTAGTTACAGTATCCTCAAAGTTAAAAAAAAAATAAGATGAATTTCAGTTAAGTTATTCTTTATTCTTGAAATAAGACAAAAAGTGTGTTTTCAACAAACAAAACAACAAGTAACAATTTTGAACGACGGACTGGTCGATTGACCTACAACCGGACTGCTACATAACTGAAGAGTGGCCCATGATTTCAAGTACCTGGAAACTAAAACTCAGCCAAATCACTTTAACAGTGTTAGAGATATTGAGCAAAACGTGTTTAGCAGCAATGACACCAGTGATCTTGACCTTTGCTATAGAGCACATATTATGATGGCAGAGGAGGCAGGCCCCTAACCTAGGTAATGTTTCTATAAAGTTTGGGCAAAAATCCGTTCAGTTGTTCTTGAGATATGGTTTCCAACGGACCGACGGACCACCAGAGGGACGGATCAAGTTTAGAAATATTTTTTTTATCCTACAACACGCAAACAAACTCGGAACAAAATTAACAAACAATAACAACATCAGCCTAATGGACTCTCTACATTTATGTAATTACAATCATAAATCGGTCAGGCATGCTAGCGATAATTACTTGCAACACTGCACCATGAATGACTTTCTCTGTAAAATAATTATGTTTGTTTGTGAGACCTTTTTTTTTACCATTCAGAAAATAACTCTATGGGAAACAATGATTAGGTTAATGCTTCAGTGTTGGTTCTATCTATTTCTTCTGCAACAAATAATTATGTACAGTACATGTATAATATGAAGAAGAAGAAGAAGAAGAAGAAGAAGAAGAAGAAGAAGAAGAAGAAGAAGAAGAAGAAGAAGAAAGAAAGAAAGAAAGAAAGAAAATATTACTCTTATATAGCGCACTTATAAGCTCAGAGAGCTTCTCAAAGCGCTGGCCACTACTATCCAGCAATCACAAAATAGTTTGCTGAAGTCAGGATTCGAACCCACGTCGCCCGAGACGCTCGTACAGAAGAAGAAGAAGAAGAAGAAGAAGAAGAAGAAGAAGAAGAAGAAGAAGAAGAAGAAGAACAACAACAACAACAACAACAACAACAACAACAACAACAACAACAACAACAACAATTTTATTTATAAAGCGCTACAATCGAAGTTCTCTCGGGTCAAAACGCGTACCTAAAAAGTAAAATAACGCTCAGTAAAAAACAAACAAACAAATCTTGTACACAAAAATTGCACAGAAGCAAAAATTACCCTGAAAGTTCTAACTCCGTGAAACGTTTTGAATAACGAGAAGAGAGATACGATTTTGCTGACATATAAGTTTGTAAAATAAATACTGCCAAAGCTATTCAAAGCACCTCACCAACATCGAAGTCCGACAGACCATTGCACAAGCCACCGTACAACACGATGACATGCTCACAGTGGTGAAGAAACGGAAACTCCGATGGTATGGCCACGTTACCAGAGCATCAGGCCTTGCAAAAACTATCCTGCAAGGCACGGTCCACAGGAGGCAGAAAAAGATGGAGACAGAAAAAGGGGTGGGATGACAACATTCGAGAATGGACTGGTTTGACCCTGAACGAAGCCATGAGGGTTGCTGAGAACAGTGAAAGATGGAGCATGCTGGTTAAACGATCATCTGTTGTGCCCCAACAACCTTTGAGTTACGATATAGGATAGGATAGGATAGGATAGCCAAAGCCAAGGTTAGAGCCTACGCGAAATGCAGACTCCGAGAGCGTGTTATTTTCCGAAGCATAAACAGTAATTACAGTCTAACTCAACAAACTATGACAAACTTTGATTCTAAATAGTTTTGTTGTTGCTCTATTTTACGAAGATTCAAATTTCTATGCAAATTTTAGACAAGTAACTGAATCTAAACAATAGTTGCTTAATTTCATACGGGTTCATACCAACCATACAAGTATCTAAGTCTAAATAATGGACGGCGTGCCAAAAGGCAAACTTCTGGTTTTTATCGGCCAATAAAGTTGTATTGTATTGTATTGTATTGTATTGTATTGTATTGTATTGTATTGTATTGTATTGTATTGTATTGTATTGTATTGAAGTGGCATTCAAGTACCTGAGAAGAAAGCAGCAACACCACCAGAGAACAAAGCAACGCATAGTCCAGTCAGCAACAGACGCGACAGCATCCAAGGCGACGAGATGGCCATGATGTTACTTGGTAGCTGAGCTCGCTATCTCCTCGCCACCTCTCTCACTCTTACTCTCTCTCTCTCTCTCTACGATATAGAAATTATATATAAGTAATATATAATATATATATATATATATTAATATAGATAAATATATATATATATATATATAAAATATATATATATATAGAATATAACTATTATATATATATAGATATATATATATAGATATATATATATAATATATATCGCACACATCAATAAATGTTATCTCAGTGTTGTTATACCGATGTGGTTATGTTTGTAATTGGCTTACCCTTCATATGGGGCAATGACCTTATTGAATAAAATGTCTTGAGGCCCACGCCCCACGACACACACACACACACATACGTTTTAACAAGGGGGGGGTAAATCGCATAACATATATTAAATATATATATATATATATATATATATATATAGAATATACTTAATAGATATATATATATATATATATATATATATACTATTATATTATATATATATATATATATATATATTTATATATTATTTATATATATTATATATATACAGAATATATAATATATATATATTATAGATAAGTTCTGTTAGATAGATAGATAGATAGATATAGATATAGATATAGATATAGATATAGATATAGATATAGATATAGATAGATAGATAGATAGATAGATAGATAGATAGATAGATAGATAGATAGATAGATAGATAGATAGATAGATAGATAGATAGATAGATAGATAGATAGATAGATAGATAGATAGAGAGAGAGAGAGAGGGATGGATGGATGGATGGATGGATGGATGGATGGATGGATGGATGGATGGATGGATGGATGGATGGATGGATGGATGGATGGATGGATGGATGGATAGATAGATAGATAGATAGATAGGTAGGTAGATAGATAGATAGATAGATAGATAGATAGATAGATAGATAGATAGATAGATAGATAGATAGATAGATAGATAGATAGATAGATAGATAGATAGATAGATAGATAGATAGATAGATAGATAGATAGATAGATAGATAGATAGATAGATAGATAGATAGATAGATAGATAGATAGATAGATAGATAGATAGATAGATAGATAGATAGATAGATAGATAGATAGATAGATAGATAGATAGATAGATAGATAGATAGATAGATAGATAGATAGATAGATAGATAGATAGATAGATAGATAGATAGATAGATAGATAGATAGATAGATAGATAGATAGATAGATAGATAGATAGACGCCTTTGAACTTTATAAATCCCGTTTTACATTATTACAGTTTTGAGCAAAGAGCTCGATGCTAAACAAGGTAGACTACAAGCAGCGCAAGTGAGATGCTGCGAACTTACACTGATGTAAAAATACATGTTCTTAACCGTAACAGTGAAGTAAACACAAAGAACTTCAGAAACCAGTTTAGTAAGCTACTTTATCTCAAGGAATAGGTTAACAGTCAAGGTAAAGCCGAGATGTACACTGCGTTTCTCTTCGTGTTTTTTTTTTCTTTAACCAGAACTTTTTTTTCTGGGGGGGGGGGGGGGAAGAGGAGGGAGGGGGGGGGATCGGAAATAATATTTTTAAGATTTGAGTCACACACACGCGCCCACATAACTAAAACACTATAAGCTTATGGGTTGCCTTAAAACCTAGATTGGAGAGTAAGATAGCAGTGCCAATTTTCTGTCCCATGCGTTCTTAATAATCAGCGTTAGTTTTAGAAATATATCAGTGCAACGAATAATTGATGAGATGAATATAAAACACGACGACCAACTTTTAGAATCCTTCCAACAATGAACGCATTGAGGTTTAACGTCTACACCCGCCATTGGCGAAATGGCAGGCGGGGATAACCATCCCAGGGAACAAGGGGTAAGAATCAACACTGAACCACCAGAGAAATCATACTGCTAAAATGGACAGTGAAAAATAGCTACTTTTTATTTAGCCCACCACGGGTTTCGAACCTGGGTCATCGGTGTGCCAGGCAAACGCTCTACCACTTGAGCTACGGCGGTGGGCACAGCAACAAGCAACAACACTTATAGGCCTACATGTACAAAGCTGGACCTATTCCTGAAAAATATACACCCAGCACCTCCGTGTTGCGTTCCGTAGACTTGGTAAAGGCATGTTACACGTTTCATCGTTGTGATGAGGATCACCGATAAATAGTACATTTATCGTGAACAAGAGTGACGTGAACTAATTCGTACGAACGTATTTACATATTAATGTTTGTCCCGTTTAACCTCTACGTCCCAAATATGTTAATGTCCCTTACAATAGCCGCTGCTGTATACAGTAAGGCATGAAGCAACAACAATTCCTATTAATTCCAGTGGTCTAGGCTAGGAAGGGTCTCAAATTATAAAACTTCGTGAAACTATCCTCCGGATGAGAGCATAAACTGAAATCTATAGGCTGTGTGATTTCATCGTACGAACGCGCAAGCCCTAGAGGAATGAGTACTACCAGATTCTTTAAAAAAAAAAAAAAAAAAAAAAAAAAAACTGGGCCTAACCGGGCATATACATAGCTGTGAATAGGTTTTTGCTATTCTATTTCTGTCTTTTTTGTCATTTGTGTACCTAGTTGTAAATAGTCTATTTATGTCTTTTTTGTAATTTGTGTACATAGTTGTAAATAGTTTGTACCTTTACTGTTCCCGTCTTTTGATGTATTGTAGCAAAAGCGATGTTTTATCGTGTGCATGTATTTATATATAATGACTATGTAAAGCGTGGTGAGTCTGGTCATAGGCTGGAGTACCCGCTATATAAAAATCCGTTATTATTATTAAAAACACCTTACAAGCACTAAGTCAAAATTATTTTCCTTCATCCTCGGTGGCGCTATTTTACAGCTTCCGGGCTTTCGCTGAGAAAGGCAGCCCGAATAGGTGACATATATGATCCGAAATCCAAATTTGGAATTAACAAAAATCTAAAATCCAAATTTTTTTTTTAATTCCCAAAACCTAACTTCAAAAAGTGAATAACATTGGTTTTAAACAGTTTCACCTACCCTATATTAGTAGCCGCTAAAAATAACCACAACAAGACAAACACATCCGGACCGCCAAGGAGAAGGACTCAGCAAACCACAGAAACAAAAGCAAAACTGCTTATATGCCTCAAAAAAAAAAATATTGTGCATCCGGTAAGAGTTGGTTTTTTTTTTTAACACCATTACTTTACTCGACTGAAATGAGGAAAACAGTAAACATCATAATAACATAGACTATATTTGTTTCTGTCAAGAACAGTCGTTAATTAATTTGTTAGGGTTAATGAGGATATATGTTTTTAAAAAATAGTGAATTAGTGAGTTTTTACTTGAATTTATCAAGACAAAGGGAGTTAAGAGAATTAGTTCACAGTGCGACATTGGCAATCGGGACAAGAAAACTGTTTAGTTCAAGTTGAGCTTGTGAACCACAAAATAGGGAGGAGGGAGGGAGAGAGAAAGAGAGAGTGATATATGGTTTGTAAAGAGATGGGACGGTAGAGGAGTGGGGGAGGGGGAGGTTATAGGGGCGGTGTGTTGGGTGGGAGTGTCTGAGTTTAGAGAGTGGAGAATGGAGAGTAATTGCAGGTTTTTGTTTGTGGGATCGAGGTGTGCTGGGCCTAAAGAATGTACTGTATCTTTCTTTGCCAAATGCATGAGGACACAGCAATGTACAATGTCAAGATAAATGCTTAAAGAGATATAAATCAGAAACCTCTGACAAATTAAAAACAAAGTTGTGAAAGGTGAGCAACTGGTGTTTAAAAGTCACCCGATGGACCCCA